>PVHP010015044.1:0-38012 GCA_004024765.1 Zapus hudsonius
TTGTTTACATTGTTTGTGGGTATTTGTCCACATGGAGGTCAGAGGACAACTGTTGAATCATTTCTTAGGAACACTGTCCACTTTTCCCCCTGTTTTTTCTATAGTTTTAAAAATCTTTATTGACAGCTTCCATAATTATAGATAATAAATGATAATTCCCTCCTTACCCCCTCTATCCCCCTCTCAAATCCACCCTCCATCATACCCCTCCCCCTCTCAATTTGTCTCTATTTTGTTTTTGATATAATCATCTTTTCCTTCCATTATGAAGGTTTTGTGTAGGTAGTGTTGGACACTGGCACTGCAAGGTTATGAGTATCAAGGCCATTTTGTGTCTGGAAGTTTTTGTTGTAAGCAGTCCTCCCTTCCTTTGGCTCTTAACAATCTTTCCACCACCTCTTCCGCAATAGACCCTGAGCCTCGGGAAGTGTGACAGAGATGCCCCAGTGCTGAACACTCCACTGTCACTTCTAATCTCAGCACTATGGTGTCATTGGAAAAGGGGAGCTTCTCTAGACAAGAGTGAGCGTAGGTCTTCAGTACCAGGCATGTATTGTCTCCTGTGGAGCTGGCCTCTTGTCCAGTTAGAGAGTAGCTGGCTTCCCCATAAAAGACCTGCCGCCACTTTTTTTTTTTTTTTGAGACAGGTTCTCTCATTGGCCTGGAGCTCACCCATCAGGCTAGACTGGCTGGCCAGCGAGCCCCAGGGATCCACCTATCTCTGCCTCCCTAGCTTTGGCACACCTGGCATTTTTACGTGGGCTCTAGGGATCAAACTCAGGTCCTTATGCTTGCCTGGCAATCATTTTACGAACTGAGCCATCTTTCTGTCCCCAATCCACTTATTTATGTTTTGTTTTATGGTATTGGAGCTTGAACCCAGGGCCTGCTAGGGAAGCACTCTTAACATGGAGCATCCCTACCCCTGATATTTACTTTAAATAGAAAATCAGTTCAGGCTGATCTGGAACTCACTCTGTAGTTCCAGAATGGCCTTGAACTCACAGCAATCCTCCTATCTCTGCCTCCCAAGTGCTGGGATTAAAGGTATGTGCCACCACACCTGTAAAAACTTTTTAAATTACTAAAATTTGAAATATTTATTTTTCTAGTCTGCATCCCTTTCTCCTTTTTACTGTCTACCTTCTGTTGCTGGGTAGATGCAGAGGGATGAAAAAGAGACCAGGTTCACTGCCTCTGAGCATGACTGACCAAAAGGACAAAATTCAATTGTCCTGAGCAGATGTGGAGAAAGCTGTGGGTACATGTGCTAGCCATTGGTTATGTTAAGTTTAAGGTATCAGAGTTCTCAGTCTACAGCTGGATAGACTAGCTGGAGAGATGGCTCAGCAGTTAAGGCACCTGCCTTCAAAGCCTAATCACCTAGGTTTGATTCCCCAGTATCTATGTAAAACCAAATGCACAAAGTGGTGCATGCATTTGGAGTTCATTTTAGTGGCTAGAGGTCCTGGTGTGCCCATTCTCTCTGTGTGCCTTCTCTCTGCTTGCATATAAATAAATAAAAATTTTTTTTAAAAAGAGAGATTAGGGAAAAGCCAGATGTGGTGATAGGTACGTATAATCTCAGCATGCTTGTAGCTGAATCAGGAGAATTACAGGTTCAAGACCAGCCTGGGCTATCTATAGTAAGACCCTGTCTCAAAAACAAAACAACAAAAAAGAGGTCAGGGGAAGAGAAGAGCTCTGGAGGTCAAGAGCAGTGTCCTGGTTGCTAAAGGGAGATGGGGTTTTCAGAAGGGACCACTGGTTAGCAGGTCATCTGAGAATGAGACCTCACTATTGGAAGTCATTGATGACCTTGACAGGATGTCCTCTGGCTCAGAAAGAGGAAAGTTCTGCCAGCCCCCTCTGGGAAAATCAGCATAAGGCAAAGAGCTTGGAGCTGAGAGCTGCCAAGCTGAGGGTGACTCACTGCTTCTTAGCCAGGATCTTTGTATGGGGCTTAGTGGATCAGCCATCGTCGGGACCAGTGCCCAAAGCTCTTAGCACGGAGCACAGCTGACTGGGTAGCAGGGCCCCAGGTGCCACCAGTGAGCAGTTGTGGTCTCTAGAGGAGACAGGAGTAGCTGAGACACCTTTCTCCTAGATCAGCTCATGTAATGGTTTATATTGATTGACAGCTTGACAGGACTTTAGACTCTAGACCAGGTTAGGAGAGGTGGGAAGAGAGAGAGCTGGCTGAGCAGCGGCATTCATCTCTCTGCTTCCTCTCTGTGGACTGACTATGACCAGCTACCTCATGCTCCTGCCACTATGCCTTCCCCTCCATGATGGACTATAGCCTCCAACGGTAAACTGAGATAAACCCCTTTCTACCTTAACCTGATTTTGTCAGGCATTTTTTCCAGTAATGAGACGGTAACTCATACAGCCCATTTCATCCACAGTGTTTCTGCCTTTAGAGTTGGGATTTGACTTGAGTCTGTGGCCATTGCCAGAGATTCAGTGAGGGATGGCTATTTTCTGACACTCTGCCTCAACAAGGTGCCAAAAGACACAACCCCATTCACTGGGCTAGATCTGAGGTACAGAGGGTCCTTACCCACCCTAGAAACTCATCAGTTTCCCTTTGTCCCCTTAATTTTTTTCTCAGGTTTTATTTTCTGGTGGGAGGGAGGGATCCTAGGGCCTTGAGCATGCTGAGCATACCCTCTACCACCCAGACCCTCAGTTTTTGGCTTTGTTTTTAGTAATAAAAAGTAAAACATAATCAGGCATGGTAGCATATACCTTTAATCCCAGCACTCAGGAAGCAAAGGTAGGAGGATCGCTGTGAACTCAAGGCCAGCTTGGGACGCTAATGAGACCCTACCTCATAAAAAAAAAGTAAAACAGAGATTGTGGTACCACACACATTTAAACCCAGTATTCAGGAGGCTGGGGCTATAGAGCAGTTCCCTGCCTCAAAACAAGAAGAAGCAGACCAGCAGGGTGTAGAGAAAGGAATAAGAGCTCCCCTCTTCAAGCTGTGTGCACCCTCCAAATAGGATCTTGTCACCATGGCCTTCCAGATGTTTCCGGGCCAATTCAAGACCCCCTACCCTTCATTGCTCTAACTTGTTCTTCCACTAAGAGTGTAACTGTGGCTTCATTGTGCATCTCATTCTTCCTGGGGCACTAAAGGCTCTATCCAGGGCTCCTATACCTATTGATGTAGGCAGGACTTCCTCTTTTGTATTTACCTTTGGGTTCTAGATTCCTAGAAATGGAATGTCTAAATCCATAGTTAGGGACCCTTCATTTTAAGACATCTTACTCAATTGTCCACCCCAAAAGTTATGCCCTTCTATCTGTCCACCAACTTATACAGCATGTGTGAAGGCCTGTCTCTGTCATCCAAGTACTAGCCAGGCCCAACTGAGCTTAGCTTCTGAAATCGGGCATGTTTAGGGTGATCTGGCCATAGACTGAAGGCCTCAAATGCTGGGCATTACCAATAGGCTTTTTAGGTGTGCCTGACTGAAGTGTGCTAAAAGCTGTCTCCTTTACTCCTGTCCCCATTTGGTGACATCATTTATCCAGCTACCCAGGCCCCTGGAGGCACTGCTTCTTCTAGAGGACACTCCTCTGCAAGCAGGGCCTTGGCTTGCCAGCTCATCTCTAGACAGACACCAGGGGATTCATAAGTAGGTGCAGCCATGGATCTGTCCAGCAGGGTGTTAAAACTAACCTCTGTGTATCATACTGACTGACATGTGTGCTGGAATCTTTCAGTAACAGTGCTCCCCTCTGCCTGCCTGTAGGGGACTCTGGTCATTTTCCTTTCTTCCTGGAACGTCATGGTCTCTGTTCTCCCAGAGAAGTTCTGTAGAGCCCCTTCTGGGGCTGCAGGATTGTGAAAATGCCCTCTCTTGACTGTTTCAAATGAGTTCTAGCCCGAGACTGAGGCTTAAGCTATACACATACAGTAACTTTAACTTGACCTTCAAAGATACCCAGAATTTTCTCCTTAGTCTGCTATAAACCTGTGTGTGTGTGTGTGTGTGTGTGTGTGTGTGTGTGTGTGTGTGTGTATGTGTGTGTGATGTGGGTCACACAGTTCCTTGTTGGTTGTTCCCCCCTTGTTAGAAGCACAGAGCAGGTTGAGTACCCCAAAGAGAGCCTAGGAAGTTCAGCCACCCCCAGTGCTTCTACAGAGGATCTGGCCTGACCTGGCTCCTAACTCTCTGGGTTTAGGTTGAGGGGTGGGGGCTCTCTAATTGCTGACTCTGCCTGGCCTAATTTATAGTGAGCTAGTTTGTTAGCAGCATTGGGAACAGAACCTTAGTTTGGGGCAGTGTGGCAGTCCTTGGATCCTCTAGGGGAGCTTACCAGACAGAACTTTGTGAGCTGAGCATGGCAGCCCAGGAGGCCTTGGATGCTCTACCCTTTGTTCAGCTGGCATATACATGCTTCTGATCAGGATTCCTTTCTGCCCTTGTTGTGAGGGTCTCTTCTTTCTGAAGTGAGTCTCAGGATCCCCTAGTAATGTCGTTTATTTTCTTTGGTGGGGAGGGGATTTGAGACAGAATCCTGCTCTATAGCTTAGGCTGGCCTCAAATTCATAGTTGTTCTCCCCCTTCAGCTTCCTAAGTGTTGGGTTACAGCTAGGAGCCACCATACCCATATTCCATCCTCTGTCACACGAGAGTAGTAGAAATATTAGAAAATATGGAAGAAGGGAAAACCCACCCAAATCTCTTTTGACCCCATGTAAAAAGTGTTGGCATTGTGCTGAAGGAGGTTCATGCCTGACCCAGTGCACTGTCCTTTCCCCACAGGGAAGTCCCACCTGGCCATCGTGCAGAAGGTGAACAACGAGGGGGAAGGTGACCCCTTCTATGAGGTGTTGGGCCTGGTCACCTTGGAGGACGTCATTGAGGAGATCATCAAGTCTGAGATCCTGGATGAGTCAGACATGTACAGTGAGTTCAGCTTTCTCCGCAGGCTCAGAATGCCTTTCTAGCTTCGATCTGAAATCTACGATCCCTAAGTGGAAAGGCCTCACTCCGTGCAGGGCATAGGGGCCCAGGTGCCCTGTGCTTGTCTGCCATGACTCAGGACCCCAGTGCCAAGCACAGTGGCAGGAGCCAGCTGCTCTGTGGGGATTGAAAGCTAGGAGCTGGGCTCCTCGAGGATAGTGTTCTCAGTCCCAGAGTCTTCTCTTGCAGCTGACAACCGAAGCCGGAAACGGGTAGCTGCGAAGAGCAAGCGTGACTTCTCGGCCTTCAAGGACCCTGACAATGAACTCAAAGTAAAAATCTCACCTCAACTCCTCCTGGCTGCTCATCGCTTCCTGGCCACAGGTAAGAGTGTGAGAAGGGCCTCCCATTGTTGGTGTCACACAGAGAGAAATCTTAGGCTTTTATCCTGGGTGACAATTCAGAAAAACACCTTCCCACCAACCCCTTCTCCCCCAACCCTCACTCACTAAAGATGCAGGAATTCTTTTTCCTTTATTTTTCTTGTTGGGATGTTGATGTTTATAAAGATAGTGATAATTAACAGGAACACTTATTAAGCACTTTGTACATTCCAAGAATGTGCCCAAGTGCTCTAAATATGTTGTTCCATTTAACTGTAAAACCACCCAGGGAAGTTTTTGACCCCGTTTTATGGGTGAGGAAACTGAGACACACAGGTTCAGTAATCTGCTACAGGAGCCACCCTTCAAGCCATGCAGGCAAACAGATTTCATGCAAGCAGCCAGAACCCAGGGCCCTTCCCAAGGAGACGCGCTTTTTTTATTTTTATTTTTATTTTATTTATTCATTTTCAAGCAGAGAGATACAGAAGAGAGAGAGAGAGAGAGAGAGAGAGAGAGAGAGAGAGAGAGAGAGAGGAGAGAGAGAGCACCAAGGCCACCACCTTGTGGGTCCGGCCTATGTGGGTACTGGGGAATTGAACCTAGGGCCTTAGGCACTGGAGGCAAGTGCCTTAACCGCTGAGCCATCTCTCCAGCCCAGGAGACGCGCTTTGATGGTATGGCCAAGCAGTGAGAGCCTGGAGGTCGTGGTGCAGCAGCCCGGCCCCGGCCCTGTGTGAAGCCTCCTCCGTCTCCTGTCTCTCCTGCAGAGGTGCCGCAGTTTAGCCCTTCTCTGATATCAGAGAAAATCCTGCTGCGGCTGCTCAAGTACCCGGATGTCATCCAGGAGCTCAAGTTTGACGAGCACAACAAGCACTATGCGCGCCATTACCTGTACACCCGGAACAAGTCTGCAGACTACTTCATCCTCATCCTCCAGGTGAGCTCTGGGCCCCCAGGCCCACCTGCTCCTCCCCAGGTCCATCACTGCCCCCTGCTCTAACTGCACTTGCCCCTGTTGCCCACCGTCTTCTGAGTGTGCTCACAGGACAAGGCTCGTTCCTTTCCCCTGTCAAAGAGCCCAGCTTAGCCCCTTCCCAAGCCTGCCGTAACTCCAACCGTGTTCTTTCAGGGAAAGGTGGAGGTGGAGGCGGGGAAGGAGAACATGAAGTTTGAGACGGGTGCCTTCTCATATTATGGGACCATGGCCTTGTCCTCATTGCCCTCTGGTGAGTTGTGTGGCCCTCGGCATGTGGAAACTGAGGGCACCATGGGTGGCTCAAGGGAGAGGGAAGTCAGTGACGACTGGAGCTGCCTGGTCTAGAGACCAGAGTGACTTTTCCCTTTGGCAGCCTGAGGGGAAGAGGAGGAGGGCCGTGTCCTGAAGTGCTAAGGAAATCACCGCTGTGGAAGGACTGTGGGCTCACAGGTGGTCATGGAAAGTCAAGAAATGGGAAATGGACAGCAGCCTTTGAACGGGGGAACATGATGAGATTAGGATGGACCAGTAGGGAACTCCAAGGCCATTGCTGACCATACGGCAGGGCAGGGTAGGGCAGGAGGCAGATGGAATCTAGGATGGGAGAGTCAGGGTATCCAAAGGCTGGTGTTTTCCTGGTCAGACGAGTAGCTTTTCAGTGGCTCAGCCACTGCCTTTGGTCCATTGTTTCTGATGGAATATAGGTTCTTGGCACACATGGGGACTGGACCCTCCAAGGATGGCCTCTGGTCCTGGGTGGCTCAGGCATCTCATTTGAGAGTTTATGTGGCAGGGGTGAACCTTAGCACTGCTGGCAAGTCTGGCCCTGCTCAGCTCCAACTAGTGTGACCTCTCCTACCTTGGGAGGGCTTCCAGCTTACTGCAGGAGAGAGAATAAAAGCCCTGTTTGGGCTGAGAACAGGCTATGCCGACGGGGTGTTGCCTGTGTCTCTTGGAGAACCCCTTTGCCACACTTCTCACTGTCCTTTGACAAGAAGACCCGATGAGTGGGGCTAGGGCACTCATGAATGTCAACACAACTCATCCAGTGCATCTTCTGCCCCTGTTTGAGGATGAATCAGGGCACTGCCTGTCAAAATCAAGGACAAACTAGGCTCTAGAGCTATGCTCCAGAGCAGGTAGACATGGCCTGAACCTTCAGGAGGACTCACCTGCCCTCACTGGGAGCACCCTGTCCTTTTATTTAGGGACTCATGTTCTGAGATTAGAGGCACCTACCACCCCACATGTTAATGATGGGGAAATCTTGGTCAGAAGGGCTTGCAAGTTTAAGAAACCTCTCCCAGTGCGTCTGGCTCCTGGGTTCAGTCCCTCAACCCCTAGTTCCTCACATCCTATTTAGAGTGGCCAGAAGAGAAATGACCCTGGGCACACTAGGCCCGGTCTGTACATCCCTGCAAAGGGCTCCTGGTCTGTCTTGAGCCATGTCCCTTTCCTCACTGGGTCTCACCCCCACCTGCCCAAGGTAGCTTGGCACATTAAGTATGCTTCTTTACTTGACCCTTCCTAGGTCACTGACCTTCTCCTCTTTTGCTCCAGTGCTTTCCACACAGGTTGGGTGTCCGCCTTGCAAGCGGAACTCCCTGCTCTTCTGGTTTTCAGGTAACTTGGCATGCTGGAAAGTGCACACTGCCACCTGCTGTTCAAGCAGTGTACTGCAGCTGCATAACCTCTTTCACAGGCACTTGGGGGGACTTCCTACAGGGCACACTTGGAGTCCAGATTGACTAGTACTGACTTTGGCCTTTGGCCAAGTTTTTGAGTGGATCTGCCCAAGTCCTGGAAAGCCTTTTCAAGGGTTCTTCAGTCTTTGAGAATTCCCCTCCCCACTCAATAGACGAGCTGAGAATGGAAGGCCAAAGTGTACGTCCTCCACCTGTGCCAGCCAGGCCAGGAGGAGACAGGGCCTAGCTGGTCAGCACCCTGCTCCAGGCCACTCTCACAGGGTGGCGTGTCATCTTGTCTGCTTTCTGAGGCCTTCCCATCCTTCCTCGTAGCCATATTTTCCAGTCAGTGGCTTGGGTCTGTCTGTCTGTCCATCTCTGCAGTCACTAGCCAAGTCCTCCCTGTCTTGGCTCCTCACTTGGGACATGGGCATAGCTGTACCCACTTCATAGAGCTGTTGGAGACAATAGAGAGCTGATGGAAAATGTTTAAAACACAGCTATCACTGTTTCTCTATAAAAAAAAAAACTGAAACGTGGCATTCCAGTCAGCCAGTACCTGGAAGAGGCCAAGTCCCTTGTGCTGTTTCCGACTTGGATACATGACACTTGTGGTACCTGCTGGCAGCCACAGGTGCTAGCCACATGCCTTTAGCTTGAGGCCCATAGGAGAGTGCGTGGGAAGGCTGCGTCCATATTCATTCTGTCTAGGGTGGTGAGCCCCACCCAGGTCATGAGGCATCAGTCACTTTCCCAGGTACAGCCATTCACCTAGGTGTTTTCACTCTGTGTGCCTGTGGGGAGAGGGGTGTCCTGGGGAACCCGGGCCCCATGTGTGTTAGGCAGGTGCTTTACTCTGAGTGACACTCCAGCCCTTCAGTTCTTTGCTTATGCCTATTTTCTGTATTTTTATTCTTACTATTCAGAGCATAGTGTGTGTGCTATTTGGACTTACTTTGCAGAACTAGGATCAAACCAGGTACATGCTAGGCAAGTGCTCTGCCACTGAGCTATGTCCCCAGCCTTGACCCTCTCTTTCCAAAACAGTAAATAACAACCTGACTTGGAAGAGGTCATTCCTTGTCCTTTTCAGATCACATTGCTGTGACTTCAGCCTTCACCCCTCTTCTCTACTTTCTCTTATTTCATAGATGCCAAGAGTTGATGCATCTCCAAGACTTAAATTCTGGTGTTTCTACCTACTATGGGCACAGAGATGCTCTCCCTAACTTCCTCTTCAGAGCCATGGTGTTCTACCAAGCAGATTATTGTCTCTGCTTTATAAATATTTGTTGGGCATCTTTATTATAAACAACCCTGTGATGACAAAATTATATGCAAAAAGATTTCGTGTTTAAGTTTTTGTTCTTGGGAAATTTTTTGAGAAATAGAAATACTGGGTTTAAAAAAACAAACCTTAGTTATTTTTTTTTTAATTTTAATTTTAATCATAAAAGCAATGGTTTGCCAGGTGTGGTGGTGCATGTCTTTAATCCCAGCATTTTGGAGGCTGAAGTAGGAGTATTGCCATTAGTTTTAGGATAGCCCAGGGCTACAGAGTGAGTTCTAGGTCAGACTGGACTACAATACAATCCTAACTCAAAAATAATAAAATAAAACAACAAAAACCTTTAAAAATGTAATACAGTTTATGTCATTTGTTGTAAGTTGGTACTAGACAAGGACAGTATCTTTGTCATGTGAAAATGATTGTGTTGTGCTTGGTTTTTGAGCTGCTAGGGTCAAACAGGGAGTTTTTTTTTGGGGGGGGGTGTTGAGGTAGGGTCTCACTCTAGCCCAGGTTGACCTGGAATTCATTATGTAGTCTCAGGCTGGCCTCAAACTCACAGTGATCCTCCTACCTCTGCCTCCTGAGTGCTGGGATTAAAGGTGTGCGCCACTATGTCCAGGGAGAAAGGGGGATGGGTGCACAGGGACTGTAGCCGCTGCAAATGGACTCCAGGTGCATGAGCTACTTTGTGCATCTCGCTTTAGGTGGGCACTGAGGAATCGAACTAAGGTCATTAGGCCTTGCAGGCAAGTGACTTAACTACTGAGCCATCTTAAATAGGGAGTTTTACAACCATAAACTTTGTCTTGGTTGTTTTTATTTTCTGGTTGGTTGGATGGTTTTGGTGGCATCCTTAATACTTGTACCACACTTCTAAACACACTAACTCCTTGGCTTTGAGGAGGTGGGACCTTGTGCAGTTTCGGCTTCTGGGAGCTTGTTTGTTGCTGGGAACTGCAGCCTCTTCCTGGCTGAGGCGTCTTGAGTGTCTGTCATTCATGGACTCAGGTCAGACCAGGGGCTAGAGTGGCAGCATGGTGACCTGATGACCTCTTCTGTCCCCACAGACCGCTCTCCAGCCCACCCCTCCCCGCTCAGCCGCTCAGCCTCTCTCAGCTACCCTGACCGAAGCACAGATTCAGGCACCATGCCCGCCCTGGCCAGTAGCAGCAACAACCAGTTTGGCAGCTGCATCCTGGGCCAGTACATTTCTGACTTCAGCGTCCGGGCACTCACGGACCTGCAGTACATTAAGGTGAGTGCCTCCCAGAGCCTCCCACAGGCCACCACCGCTTTCCTGGCCTTGGCACTGGGACCGCTCTGCTCTGGAGCCAGCACCTCCCTCCCCAACCAAAGCCAGCATGGACCCACCATACCTGGGCACTTTTTCCACCACCCCCTCCCTTTTTAAAAAACGTGTGTGTGTGTGTGTGTGTGTGTGTGTGTGTGTGTGTGTGCTCGTGCGCACGCATGTGTGCTGTGTATGCATGCGTGTGTGGGTGACTGCTGGTACACACACACCACAACACGTTGTAGAGGTCAGGGGATAACTTCCAGGTCAGTCTTGGGGTCCTTGCTCCCTCTAGGTCTTGCTCTGCTCTTGCTCTTTGCCACTTGCCATGAACTTCAAGAAATTCTATTTCTACCCCCTCTCCCTATCAGCATGCTGGGATTATAGAAGTCCACAGGCTTCCAGATTTTTACATAGAATCATGGATTGAATTTGGGGACTTGCTATCTCTCACACTACTCCCCTAATTCAGATGCTATGTATTATTCATTTATTTATTTTGGTAGTGCTAGGTATCAAACTCAAAGCCTCATAGGCAAATGCTTACACTGAACTATATCCTCAGCCTCTTTTTTGTTTGTTTGTTTTGTTTTTGAGATAGGGTTTGGCTATGTAGGCTGAGCCCAAACTTGAAAACCTCTTGCTTCAAGCCTCCTTAGTGCTGGGAGTGCTGGTACTGGGCCACCATGCATGGCCAAAGACACTTTCTTCCCGCCCTTGCTCCCTGGTTTCTCTGACTGGCTTCCCTTTTGCAGCGCCTGCCTCTCACTCTTCATCCTTCTCAACCTCCCTCTCCCTGTCTTCTCAGATCACAAGACAACAGTACCAGAACGGGCTGCTGGCCTCACGCTTGGAGAACAGCCCTCAGCTCCCTGTTGATACCTGCACCACCTGCTCAGAGAACTTTGCCGAGAAGTCTGAGCTGCCTGTGGTGGACGAGACCACCACTCTTCTCAATGAACGCAACTCCTTGCTGAACAGAGGCTCCCACGAGAGTGCCATCTGACAGGAGGGCCCGGGGACCCCTGCCCACCCTGCGGGGGCCTTCCCAGTGGGCCCACATGAAGCCAGGGAGCCTGTTAGGCCAGAAGGGATGCAGGTACATACCCTGCATGACTGAGCAGCCAGCCAGCCCTGCCCATGGGAATCTGGCCACAGATGGGGACCTCTCAACAACTCTGCGGTGACACCTGCCCAGCCCTGCTCCAATGGGGTGGGCACAGACCTGCTAGTGAGTGAAGGCTGTTTTTTTTGCTGAGAGAATTTCTAAGCTAGGCTCATTGCTCCTCTTTTTAAGTATCATTTTGGGAAGGGAAGACAGGGTTAAAGAACTTTATGTTAAAAATTATTTTTTTCCAAAAACACTTTAAAAGGGGGAGGCTCCTCACCCCAGGAAGCAATAGCCATAATCTGCTCCTAGTCATGACCTTCCAGCCCAGTCTGTCGCTCTGGGAGACACTCTTCTGCAGCAGTGGGGGCCTGGAGCCTGCAGGAGGAGAAGTGACTCTAGGGAACCGAATGACATTGAGATCAGCGGCCTGGACACATGCACTGAGCTGCTGGGCACCTGTGGTCAGAGACGCGAGGACTCCAGCCACATCCACTCGTGTCAGCTGCCAGCTCCCTCAGTCTCCTAGCACTCTGTCCATGGGCCTGATGAGTCAGGACTCAGCCGTGGACTCTTCCTGCCTCCCGTCTGCCCCCTTGGACAACTTTCCCCTGTAATGGGCTGACTCTTCAAGTATTAAGCAGGGTCTTTGGCTCTTCCAAGTGTACCCGCTTCCTGGACCCTGCCCTCCCTTTTACCAAAGGTTTCCCTCACTGGTGAGGGCATCTACATTAGAGGTAACTTGTTTGGGGTTTCCTTTTGGCTCTCGGGGTGAATCTGGTCATAGGAATCTGTGTTGTTAGCAGTTATTACCACCCACCCACATCCACAAGGCTTAGCAGTTGACCCAGGAAGACTTCTTCCCAGATTCTGTGTTCCTCTATTCATTCCTCAGTCCTCTGGAGGAGGGGACAGGACATGTTGGAAGGCACCCAAGCAAAGCCATCATGCTCTTTCCTCTGTGGCTGGCCGGCTAGAAGCTCACTTGACTTCATTCACTTGAGGAATCCAGGAAAGGAGGGTTCCACCTACCGGTTTGCAGTGGAGACCCTAGAGAGGGGAAGCTGGTGATGCTGCTGAGAGCTGCATTCGTGGGTAGAACTGGAATCAGACTGTGCTTGTCCTGTGAGGAGACTGTGGGACCAAAGGCCAATTCCACCCTTCCTTTGGGAAGACTAGGAGCTGGGATGCCAGAGCCAAGTAAGGAGACTGCAGGCCTTCTGTCTGTGCGATTTATCCTCTCCTCAGCCAGTGGGGTCCTGTCACCCTAACACTCTGCTCTCCAAATGCCCTTTCTAACCCCTGGGACCTATGGGCGTCATGCACCAAGTACGCCCATCACTGGCCAGTCACAGGATTTACTCTTAGAAGTCTGGAGAGGATGGTTTCAACCGTAAGAAAGAAAGAAAAACAGACCTTTGAGCTCTTAAAATTCTTAGTTTTCTACAAGTGTAGCATGCTCCTAAGTTCCCACAGGAGCTGGTCCAGCTATGTGCCTGTGAGACCTGGATACCAGGTGGAGCAAAGACCATTGGCCGGAACCACGTGGGTGGGTGGGACGCCAAAGGAGCAGGTGTGTACACTTCCACAGCTACCTCTTTGCATGCGGTTCCCCGTCCCCCTTCACCGTTTATAATCACTTCTTGCAGAGGGTCATACTTTTTTCCAAATATTACTGGTCTGATGACTTCCTCCTCCCAGTGCAATTTGTCACTTCCTCTCCAACCTCTGGCTCCTGGGCTGAGCCACACCCTGGAGCTGTCCTGATCTGCATGACTCCCCAGGTTAGGGGGACTTCGCAGAGAGCATCCAAGTGGATGGGCAAGTCACAGCCACCAGAGCAAATAACTCCTATTTATTTTGCATTGAGATTTTAATTTGTATATTTTTGTGATTTATTTTGGCATTGTTATGAGTTTGACTCTCGGGGAGTTTTGTTGTTATGACTCTTGTGTCTTTTGTCACAAAACAATGATAATATTTACTAAACAATATATGGAATTTATTTTTGATTGGTAATAAAAAATGAAATACGTTAAGTCTTAGTGTAAGGACTTGAATGCTTGCTTCTGTCGGTTTACTGTCTGTAGTCCAGCTGGATGTTACGGTGGCTTCACTCGTGACAATAAGAAAGTATTCTGAGAGCCATAACTTATGAAGTAAGTATAATTGAGGCTGTTGTCTTGGGAGTCGGCAGACTTCTGTGAAGTGAACGCCACAGGACGTGTTGCCAGTGCTGGAGTCCCTGCTGGAGTGAGCAGACGGCCTTCCTTTCTCTTGGGGCTGAGAGCTGGACGAGCTCAACCCGTCATAGCATACACCGGTGTTCACTCCCTGAAAAGCCTGACAGGGGCACCTGGTTACATCCCTTTTCAGAAGTGTGGTGTGCATGTTTGCTGTCGACTGGTGTGTGCAGCCCAGTGTGCCAAGCCAGGGGTTCAAACAAGCCATGTTTAACAACTGACAAACTGGACTCGAACTCATGGTGAGCCTCTGACCTCTACGTCCCAAGGGCTGGGATTAAAGGCATGCAACACCATGCCTGGCTTTATTTTTTTATTTATTTTTTTGTGAGACTGGTTAGATTCCTGCCTCAGCCTCCTGACATTGAGATCATAGACCTGCACAGCTACACCTGGCTTGTTTGCTGAAAACAAGTCTCACTGTCGCCAGGCTGGCCTGTGTGCCTCCCTTTCTTCAAATGCCCTGCTTTGAGCCGAGATGGTGATATGTGCCATTAATCCCAGCATTCAGAAGGCTGAGGCAGGAGGGTGATAAATTTGAGGCCAGCCTGGACTACATAACAAAACCCTGTCAAAAGAAATAAAAAAAGGCCAGGCATGTCAGTGCCCATCTTTAATCCCAGCACTTGGAGGCAATGGTAGGAGGATCGCTGTGAGTTTGAGGCCAGCCTTGGACTACAGAGTGAGTTTTCCAGGTCAGCCTGGGCTAGAGTGAGACTCTGCCTTGAGAAAAAAAAAAGGGAAGAAAAAAGAAAATACACTTGGGTAAGCAACAGAGACAGTCCAGATAAGAGGTGTAACAAACGTGTGTATGTATACAGAGGCTAGAGGAAATTACGTTTGTCCATTCCAAAGAAGTTTCAGACCTTGCCACATGCCAGGACACCATCCCACAGTGAGTAGTGAAAATGGCTCTCCTACCAGAATCCGTCTACAGGTTTCATGCAGTCGCCATCAAAATTCCAATGCCATTTATTTTAATATTTTATTTGCAAGCAGAGAGACAAAAGAGGAGAGAGAGAATGGGTGCTCCAGTGTCTCCAGCCACTGCAAAGAAACTCCAGATGCACACACCACTTTGTGCACCTGGCTTTTACATGCGTACTGGGGAATTGAACCCAGGTTGTTAGGCTCTGCAGGCAAGTGCCTTAACCACTGAGCAACCTCTCCAGCACAATGGCATTCTTCATAGAAGAAAAAAAAAACTTTTAAAATTCATTTGGAAGCACAAAAGACCTTGTATAACCAAAGCAAACCTGAGTTTAAAAATTAATAAAAGGCTGGAGGTTTTATGATGCTTCATTTAAAGGTAGATTACGGAGCCATAGTAACCAAACAACACAAAAACAGCATGGGGGCTGGAGAAATGAATCAGTAAAGGCCTTTGCTTGTAAAACCTGATGGCCCAAGTTCAGTTCCCCAGTATCCACATAAAAACAGATGCACAAAATGGCCCATTCATCTGGAGTTTGTTAACAGTGGCAGGAGGTCCATTCTCTCTTTCTCAGATATAAATTCAAAAGACAGCATGGTTCCGGCACAAAAACAGGCATGTAGATCAATGGACAGAATCGAAGATCCAGATAGAAGCTCATGCAGCTATGGTGATCTGCTTTTTGGCAAAAAATGCCAAAAATACTTGAGTGAGACCCTGCCTTGAAAAACATATAAATATTTTAAGTGTTCAACATACTTAGTCATCAGGGGAATGTAAATCCTAACTTCTTTGAGATTCTCTCTCACCATCTCACCCATCAGAATGACTGGCCAGCATCAAGAAAAGAGTTGGTACACAGGGGGAGTGTAAGCTGGTGTAGCCATTGTGGAAATCATTAAGAAGTTTTATCGAAAAGCTAAGAACAGTGCTGGGGGATTGCTCAGTGGTTAAAGTTTCTTGCTTTCAAAGCCTGACAGCCTGGGTTCAGTTTCTCAGCACCCACGTAAAGCCAGGTGCACAAAGTGATACATGCATCTGGGATTTCTTTGCAGTGGCTGAAGGTCCTAGCATATTTTGCATATTTTCTCTCCCTCTTTCACCTTGCAAACAGATAAATATATATATATATATATATTTTTTTAAAGCTAAAAATAGGAGTGGTGGCACATGCCTTTAATCCCAGCACTTGGGAGGCTAAGGGTGGATCACCATGAGTTCCAGGCTAGCCTGAGACTGCATAGTGAATTCCAGGTCAGCCTGGGCTAGAGTGAGACCCTACCTCAAAAACAAAACACATGGTGAGGGGAATATGCAAGGCATTGCCTCCACCTCCATGACTGACGGCTGCTTGCACAGCACACAGATTCCATGGAGCATACCAGAAATCCCACTGAGGAGGGCCCTCAGTGGAATGTGGGCAGGGAGGAGTTATGGTAGTGCCAATACATGACTTGTTCATATAAAGTCTCTACTTAGTTAAAAAAAAATAAATTTAAATAAGCCTGGTGTGGTGACACATACCTTTAATTCCAGCACTCTGGAGACAGAGGTAGGAGGATCACTGTGAGTTCAAGGCCAGCCTGAGATTACAGTGTGAATTCCAGGTCATCCTGGCTAGAGTAAGACCCTCAAAAATAATAATAATAATAAAAATATAAAATATATATAATTAGGGAGATGGCTTAGCAGTTAAAGGCACTTGCTTGTAAAGCCTACCTGCCTGGGTTCAATTCCCTATCCAGCCATGTAAAGCTGAACATGTATTTGTTTGCAGTGGCAAGACACACACATATATGCACAACTTTTTAAAAAATAGAAGTACCCTATGATAAAATTACATATAAAATTACTTTTGAATAAAAAAAAAATAGAAGTACCCTATATGAGGAGATACTGCTGCTCCCAGAAGCACGGGTTACTAAGGAATGGCCAGTGGAGGATATATCCCAGCAAGTTGCTGGTCACAGACCCCAAAACAATACAGACTATTGCCACCACTTTGGGCTGTGCCCGAGAACTAGCTGGTAAGACTTGTTGAAGAGACCATGCTTCTGGGCTGCAGGACACTGAGAAATCAAGCCAGAACAAAGCTGGAAGCCTCCTCCCTGCTGGCTAGCTAGCTTCCAAAATGTACTAGGCAGGAATTAGGGGAGAGAAGACCCTGCATGATCCACAGCTGACCAGCCAGCCAAGCCGCCCACTGGAGCAACAGAGTTATGGGAGTAACCACCTGCTTTCTGTTTGGATTTGAGGCCTGCTCCACAGGTGGAAAGTTATGCAAAAGCTTGTAACTGGAAAGATCATAGGCCCCAGGGGGGTTTTGCTAAGTGGAAAGTTGTGCCCATCAACCTGCCCTCCGAATATTTATGTTTATGCCCATAGATCAATGCTGCTCTCTTTGGCCAGAGAAGATTCTTTCTGCAGTGGACAGTGACTGTTGGGAACTCAAAACTTGTCAAAGCACTAGTAGGGGCTAGGAAGAGGGCTCAGCGGTGGAAGGCTGCTAGCCCAGGTTCCAGTTCCAAAGCTCATTCCTTTCCATCTGCATGAAGCCCTAGTCCCTCTGTGCACACACACAAATAATGAGTCATTTTTTGTTTTTTTGAGGTACTGTCGCTCTGGCCCAGGCTGACCTGGAATTCACTATGTTCGAGGCCAATCACAGCGATCCTCCTACCTCAGCCTCCCAAGTGCGTCACACCCGGCATCTATCATTATATATATATGTATATATACATATATATATATTTGTTGTTTTTTTCAAGGTAGGGTCTTGCTCTAGCCCAGGCTGACCTGGAATTCACTATGTAGTCTCAGGCTGGCCTTGAACTCACAGCGATCCTCCTACCTCAGCCTCCCAAGTGCTGGGATTTAAAGGCATTTGCCACCACAGCCTACATGAATCTTTTTAAGTACTGAGAAGAAATGATTGTTGAGTGCTTAGTACTGAATGGGACATCTATATTACCACTTCAAGGCGGGGACTCCTGGGGAAGAGGTACGGCAACAGGACGGAAAGAATGCTAAGGAACACTCTCCAGACAATGCTTGACTGTTGTATTGTATCACAGTGGCTGTCATCACAAGACCCCAGCAAGACTGGGCCATCAACATTCAGTCACGGATGGAGGAACTCCTCCCTGAAGAGTTGTTAGCTGGGGAAGAGAAAGAGACTTTGTTCAGTGGTGCCATCACACAGCTGACTGTGTTCCAGTAAATAGACCCCAGTTATGCTTTCACAAACGATCTTAACTAGTTAGGTGTGTTGCCAAAAGAATAAAATAAAAAATCACAGAAGTAGGCTAGTTGGGAAGAAGGAGGAGTTCGGTGGGAGGGAATGGGGGGACAAGAGACATGAATATGATCAAGACATTATATACACGTACCAAAATTGTCAATAAATAAATAAGGGCTGGAGAGAGAGTTCAGCAGAGCCTAAGGACCCGGGTTCAGTTCCCCAGAACTTATGTAAGCCAGATGTACATAGTGGCGCATGTGTCTGGAGTTTGTTTGCAGCAGCTAGAGGCCCTGATGTACCCTCTCTCTCTCTCTCTCTCTCTCTCTCTCTCTCTCTCTCTCTCTGTATCTCTGCTTACAAATAAATTAATTAAATATAAAAATAAATAGTTACTGGGCTCAGGTTGTAGCTCAGTTGGTAGAGTTGTATGCCTAGCAAGCACAAAGCCCTGAATTCAATCCTCAGCACCATCTAAACCTGTAATCCCAGCACTTGAGAGGTAGAGGCAGGAGAATCAGAAGCTCAAGGTCATCCTCAACTACACAATGAATTCAAGGTCAGTCTGGGATATATGAATTCTGCCTCAAAAATATTTTTTAAAATTATAGGCTGCTTTCTAGGGGAGCCTGAGAGCAAGGAAGAAGGTAATTTGTCAAAGGTGAGACCTTGTTTCTAAATCCACAATTTTTCCTTCCTGTCTTCTAGAACTATTCTTTGCTATCTGGTGACTTCAGAAACATGATTCACCCATGTACATAACACCTTCTACCACAGTGACATCATCATTGTATCTTAGAGACAAACAAGTAAGCATAAGCATGTGTATTTTCTTTCTTGAAAGGGAGGAAGGATAATTCCTGCAAAAGTGCAGTCATGTCATTCATTATCGCTTCTGCTGGTGGCTTAGTCTGTCATCTGCAAGAGGGAAGCAAACTACTCAGGGCACCATTTAGATAGCAACAGAAGAATGCAGAGATTCAGCTACCCAGTCATCATTCTGTATTTACAACATATTAGAGGAGACACCACTACCAGCTTTTAAAGATTATTTTTACTTAATTTATATTTTTAAATATTTTTATTTATTTGCAAACAGAGAAAGAATGGGTACACCAGGGCCTCTTGCCATTGGAAATGAACTCCAGATGCACATACCACTTTGTGCCCCCATCTGGCTTTACATGGGGATTGGAGAATAGAATCCAGGCTGTCAGGCTTTGCACGCAAGTACATTTAACAACTAAACCATTTCTCCAGCCAGGGTCTCATATATCCCAGGCTGGCCTAGACGTTATTATGTAGCCAAAGATGACCTTGAACTTCTGATCCTGTCTTCACCTCCCAGGAGCACTATCACACCAGGGTTATGCAGCGCTGGCCACTGAAACCAGGGCTTCACACATGCTAGGCTAGCAATCTACGCACTCAGCTACGTCCCCAACCCATTTTCTTTTTCCATCTATAGCTCTGGCTGGCCTGGGACTACACAGACCAGGCTGGCTTCAAATCTGTGGTGATCCTCCTACGTCTGCTTCTCAAATGCTAGGGTTATAGGCACACACCCTTTCCGCTTGGCAAAGGGTTTTTCACCAGCTACTTTTACTTCCATGGGCTTGTTTTTGCACATTGCCTTCCAAACTTGTGACTTGTGCCCTTACTACAAACATACACATATACATATATATATTTTTATTTATTTGCAAGGAGAGAGAAAGAGAGAGGGAGAGAGGGAGAGGAGAGAGAAAATGAGCCCGAGCAAAATAAATAACAAAGTGGGGCTAGGAAGAGCACTTGCTTGTCGGCTGGGCTCAGTTCCCCAGTCCCCATGTGAAGCCACATACATCTGGGGTTCATTTGCAGCCGCAAGAGGCCTCACCTCTCTGCTTGTAAATAAATGTTCAGAAAAACCCTTAAAAGTGTATAGAAAAATACGAACACCATGTCTCCTGGATATTCAGCACCTAAGGATCACATGTCGCCTGTCAAGGGACCACACGACTTCCCCAAGGACCGCGAGGACAGCTTTGAAGTCCCGAGGAATCCTCCCCGACAGATGGCTCCTGACCATGGTTAGGCAGGTCGCGCTGGAACCCCAAACCGGGGCGGCCCGAGCTTCTCTTCTCTCCGGTAAGGCTTACATGAAGCTGCGGTGAAAACGCAAGACAGCTGTGACTTTGGGTCACAGCTCTGGTGTCCTTGGCGGGACGGGACCGGAAGTTCCTGAAAAGCCAAGACCTTGCGCATCTGTCTGCGTGGGTACCGGGGAATCGAACTCTGGTCCTTCCGCTTGGCTGGTAAACACCTTCTCCGCTAAGCCATCTCTCCTGCACCCCAGTCTGGTTCTTATTCCTGGCAGCGGGTTCGAAACCTTCCCGCCTCCTTTTTCTAAAGATGGCACACTTCATACCCTTCAATTTTAGGGGCGCCCGAACCCCCGGTTCGCCCCACAGCGCTACCGGCCTGGAGAGCACGGAGAGCGGAGGCGCTGGCCACTCGGAAGCCTCGCTCGCCCACCCACCATCCCAGCCCCCCATGCGCCCCGCCCCCCACGTTCCGCTCCGCGCGCCCCGCCCCCTGCGCTGCCCCGCCCCCTGCGCCCGCCCCGCCCCGCCCCGCCCCGCCCGGCTTGTTTACTCCCGGGCAGCCTAGATCGACCCTTGGGGCCCGCCCTCGCGCGCCGCCTATTGGCCGAGGTGGCGCGAAGGTCAGCGCCGATTGGCCAGGGAGGCGGAGGCGCGGGGCGAGCGGGGTAGGCTGTGCGGGAGGCCGAGCGGGGGCAGCGGGCGATGGCGGCGGCGGCGACGGCGGCGGCGAGTCTGCTAGGCTGGGTGCTCGCCGCGTTCTGCCTGGGCCACGCCGCGGGGGAGGCGGCGCCGGGCTCGGGACTGCTGGGCTTCTGCCTGGAGGAAGACGGAGCGGTGGGCGCCGGGTTGGTGCGCGGAGTGGTCGCGCCCGAGTCTCCCTTCCGCCTCCGACTCTTCGGTTCAGGCTTCGCCAACAGCTCCTGGACCTGGGTGGCCCCCGAGGGCGCCGGCTGCCCGGAGGGCGGGCTGACCGCGGCGTGGGAGCAGGCGGCGGCCCCCGAGGGCGAGTGGCGCGCGCTGTTCCGCCTGCGCGCCGAGGCCGGGCGCCCGCGCTCCGCGCTGCTGGCGGTGCGCGTGGAGCCGGGCGGCGGAGCGGCCGAGGAGGCGGCGCCGCCCTGGGCGCTGGGCCTGGGGGCGGCGGGGCTGCTGGCGCTGGCGGCCTTGGCGCGCGGCCTGCAGCTGAGCGCGCTGGCGCTGGCGCCCGCCGAGGTGCAGGTGCTGCGCGAGAGCGGCTCGGAGGCGGAGCGCGCGGCGGCGCGGCGCCTGGAGTCGGCGCGGCGCTGGTCCGGCTGCGCCCTGGGCGCGCTGCTCCTGCTGACCAGCCTGGCCCAGGCGGCGCTGGCGGTGCTGCTGTACCGGGCCGCGGGCCAGCGCGCGGTGCTCGCCGTGCTCGGCTGCGCGGGGCTCGTGTTCCTGGTGGGCGAGGTGCTGCCCGCCGCCGTGGCCGGGCGCTGGGCGCTGGCGCTGGCGCCGCGCGCGCTGGGCCTCAGCCGCCTGGCGGTGCTGCTCACCCTGCCCGTGGCGCTGCCCGTGGGCCAGCTGCTGGAGCTGGCGGCCCGGCCCGGGCGGCTGCGCGAGCGCGTGCTGGAGCTGGCGCGCGGCGGCGGAGACCCGTACAGCGACCTCAGCCGGGGGGTGCTGCGCTACCGGACCGTGGAGGACGTGCTCACGCCCCTCGAGGACTGCTTCATGCTGGACTCGAGCGCCGTGCTGGACTTCGGCGTCCTGGCCGGCATCATGCAGAGCGGCCACACGCGCATCCCGGTGTACGAGGAGGAGCGCTCCAACATCGTGGACATCCTCTACCTCAAAGACTTGGCCTTCGTGGACCCCGAGGACCGCACGCCGCTCAGCACCATCACCCGCTTCTACAATCACCCACTCCACTTCGTCTTCAACGACACCAAACTGGACGCCGTCCTGGAGGAGTTCAAGCGAGGTGAGGATCCCCGGGCACCTGGAAAAGGAATTGGAATATGGAACCTTTCTAGGAAAGCCCCCCCCCCACCGGGCATCCTCGGTGGAAGGCTCTCCTTTTCCGGAAAGTAATGCCCTCGCACCGGGGGTATTTAGAAATATTTAAAGACTTTGATTCAGAGGAGGAACGTGCTTGCTTTGTGACCCACACCTGGATCCTGTACTTCCAGAACTCTGGGCCTGGACCCGAGAAGCAGAAGGTCCAGGTTACAGAGTGAGACCCTATCTCCAAAAACCAACCAAAGGATGGTAGAGTGCTTACCTCCTTCCTTATGTGCTAAGACCTGGGTTGACGTGGCTCAAACCTGTAATCCTAGCATTTAGGAGGAGGCAGAAGGTCAGAGTCATCCTCCTGTAGAGTTCAGTCTAGCCTGGGCTAGAGATCCTGTCTTTAAGGGGGGCCAGCATAGCTCACATTCTTTTGGTTTGGTTTGGTTTTTGGTTTTTCGAGGTAGGATCTCGCTCTAGCCCAGGCTGACCTAGAATTCACTATGTAGTCTCAGGCTGGCCCCGAACTCACGGTGATCCTCCTACCTCTGCCTCCCAAATGCTGGGATTAAAGACGTTCGCTATAGCTCATATTCTTAATCCCAGTGTTAGTTTGAGGCTGGATGATCTTGATTTTGAGGCTAGCCTGGGCCAGAATAAGATCCTGCTTTTAAAAAAGAAAAAGAAAAAAGAAAGTAACAAGCAAACACCTTAGCCCCCTTTCTCTCAGTGTAGCCCCCCTATTTTCCATTTAGGACTTTTCAGGGTAGCCCCTCTTCCGTATTTGGGGGAGGTATGTCTCATTGGATCTAATGCCCTAGGGGTTTGCCTTTCCAGGTCATATCTGTGCAGTTGTTTCCGAGCTGAGGGAGCTCTTGGATAGCCACTAAAAGGGAGGAAGGTGTTGTCTGCATTTGCTTAGTATCAAATTAGCAGATCAGTGATGCTCTCTGGACCTTCCAGATCTACAGGTGTGGAGATAACTTTCACTTTGATTTCATCAAAGACATCATCATGATGCTGATTTACTCTTCCTTCTTGGCTTCTTGGTTGTGTGGGTTGTTTTTTCTCCCCTTTAATTTTCAACTGTTTTCAGTGTTAGCAAATTAAACCTAGGGCCAGGCAAGCACCATTCCTCTGAGTCGCACCCACAGCCCCAAGCTTCCCTTTGCTTCCCTTTTCTTTCTTTTTTTTCTTTCTTTTTTCTTTTCTCTCCCCTCCTCTCCCCTCCCTTCCCTTCCCTTCCTTTTCCTCTTTTTCTTTTTCTTTTTTCTTTGCATGGGGAGGCCAGAGGTCAAATTCAGATGTCTTCCTGAGTTGCTTTCCACCATATTATTTGAGGCAAGGGTGTCTTGCTGAACCCAGAGTTCACCAATTCAGATAGACTAGCCAGGAAGCCCTAAGGATCCTCCTATCTCAGCCTCCCCAGCACTGGGATTATAGAAAGGTGCCACTCTGTCTGGCATTTCATGTGGGCTCTAGGGCTCTGAACTCAGGCTTTCATGCTTGTATTGGCACTGAGCCATCTCCCCTGACTTAAGTATGGCCTCTAAGGAAAACTGTGAGCCCTTCCAGATGTGAAGGTGGGGAGTCCTCTAAGTCTTGTCCAGAGCCTGAGCCCTCTTTGGCCATCCGCCGTGCTTCCCACACAGGACTCTTGCAGGATGGAGGTAGGTACATCCCAGGAGACTGGGCAGACTTGATCCTAAAGGTTATATGATGAGAGATGGAGGAGGAAGGCAGGCCCCTTGATCTTCTGGGAAGTCTACTGGCCCCAGATCCACCCAGGGAGCCCTGGACAGGCCGTGTAATGAGCATTACTCCTGTAGTGAGTGCAGCCCTGTGCCAGGCTCTGGTCGTGTTCTTCATGCCTTTCATTTTTTTCAAAAATTTTTTTTATTTGAGAGAGACACTAGGCAGACACAGAGAGAAAATGAGTATGGGCATTACGGCCTCCTGCCATGCCTTGACTGACTTGTGCATCTGCTTTACGTAGGTGCTGGGGAATTGAACCCGGGCCATCAAGCTTTGCAAGCAAGCACCTTTAACCACTGAGCCATCTCTCCTGTCCTTCCTTCATTTTTTTTTTTTTTGTTTGTTTTGTTTTTTGATGTAAGGTCTCACTCTAGTGATCCTCCTACCTCTGCCTCCCGAGTGCTGGAATTACACCCGGCCTCTTCCTTCATTCTTGTAGGAGGCCAGACTGTAGTTCAGGAATAAATGGGTGGGAGGTTGGGTCAGCAGCTCTGGCTGGTTTGTTAGAGGTTCCGCTGGCCATGCTGTTTCCTGGAACTTGGCTCTCCTTGGGGGTGGGAGCAGGATGGTGCCTAGACAGAGCCTCCTGATGACAAGTTTGCCATCTGGGCTGCCATGCCCCTACCCATGGTAGTTCTTGAGTTCCCAGACATGCTCAGAGGTTTGTCTCCTAAGTGATTCTAGACCCTGTTAGGTGATAACATTAACCATCACAACATGTCAGTAGGAAATAAATGTCACAGCCAGCGAAGGCCTCCAGCCCTCTGGAGACAGCTATACGATCAGACAGCTACACAATGAGACCTTTGAGAATTTTGGGGGCAGAGGGTCGTGAGATTGTGTTTACCTTCAAGTTGGAGTTGTGATTCTCTGCTATGATCATCATGTGGGAGATTTGGGACAGTCAGGGTTGTCCCTGACATGAACTAAACGGAAGGCAAAAGCTTCAGAAATTGGTCATGGTGTTAAGGAGGTTGGTGAAACCTGGTTTTCATTTTCTTTTTTTAAAAAAATATTTGCGCAGAGGGGAGAGAGGGAGGAGAGGCAGGGAGAGAGAATGGGATGCCTGGGCAAAGGAATACCTGCTGCATGTGCCACTTTGGCAACTGGCTTTATGTGGGCACTGGGGAATTGAACCGGGGTCAGCTGGCTTTGGAGGCAGGCACCTTAACTGCTGAGCCATCTCTCCAGCCCTGTTTGCATTTTCTAAACCTTTAGTATCAGGATCTTTGTATTTGTCCTTCAAATGTGACAGAAGAGCTCAGCACAGGGCTGTGGGGAAGAATTACAAGGTTTACAACATGCTCCTGTATTGCTTGCTGGACTTGGACTTGGACTTGATTACCGGTGCTGTGAGAGCTAGGAGCAGCACTGTCCAGTTTTTACTGGTCAGTGGCTGACATTAGAAGGGATTAGAAGGGCTCAGATGAAGTGCCAAAGCAGGCACTAGGAGGTAGACTAGGGGACGTTTGCCGGTTGACTGAGGGCTGAATAGTGAGAAGGAGCATTGGATCAGCCTCCTGCCTAGGGGATAAGATTGCTTTCCCTTCCCTAAGGGTTGGGGCAGAGAGGAAGTGAGTTTTTCCCTTACGTTGGAATTCGTGTCTTTGCAGTGTCCCAAGAGGCAGAGTCCTATCATACAGCTGATGTGAAATGCAATTGAAAGGCTCAAGGGGGAGGGGAAGATCTGAATGTTGGGGTAGAAGTGGTCCTTGAGCCACAGGAGTAGAGCAGAGCCTCAACCTCGGGAACACAAGCACGTAAGTCACTGTGTGCCTGCACTCACATGGAGTGAGGAGGAGGGGCTTGGAAAAGTCAGGAGGATGCAGGACCTTGAACCCTGGAAGGATGAGGAGAGGCAGAGGCTTAGGCCATCTTGGAAGCTAAGGGAGGAAACTACTGCTCAAAGGAAGGTGAGGGATCGAGAGAGAGATGGTCAGGGTGTCCTTGACTCTGCTTTTTCTATTCTGGGCGTGGAACGCAGAGCCTTGTGCATGCTAGGCAAATACTCTCTCTGAGCCTCTGCCCTTGACCTTTGCAGGAGCAGATTTGATCCTGCAGCATTGGACAGGGCTGCAAAGCGGGACCCAGCAAGCAGTGACTGGATGGAGATGGAGAATGGCTCTTGGGTTTTAGGATGGGCCAGGAGAGCAGATTCTGGTTGACTTGTCAGTGGGAAGGAAATGTCATGGCCAGGAAAGGCTGTAATTTGGTCCTTGGTTGAGCAGCCTCTCAACAGCTCTGGAGAACCAAGCAGACAGGTTTCAGGCACCTGATGCCGAAGAATTTGGGGACTTGGGTGGCTGTTCTAATAGACTGTTCCAGAAGCTGCTCAGCAGCATTCTTTGAAAAGCCTTCTAGAAGCTGGGATGCAGCCTTGTAAGGTTTTAAAGATCAGTCCCTTCCTATCTGCCAAGCATCTGAGGCTTATTTCCTGGAGTTGGAGTCCCTGGCATCTTGGCCACTTGGTCCTTAGCACTTCGCCATCAAGCTGGGGAGCGGTGCCCCTCAGCGCAGAATTGAGATGACCTAGTGATTATTTTGTGCACCTGGAAGAGGGTTTGAAATTGTAATGACTTGTGTTTCTGGGAAGTCATTAACCTCTGCTGGCTTCTTTGTCAACCCTGTGGGACTCTTCAAGCAGGAAGGATGGGAGCTTTCAGTCTGCTTTCACTCCGCTGAGTTCGGATTTACCGCTGTCAGAAGCCAGGGATTTCCATGATGGTTGAGGGGTGTATTATTATCATGGGCCTTTTCTCAAGCAAACATATACACAGTTGCTTTGTAAGACAACAGAGTGCTGAAGGTATAGTTGAGTGACGCAGGGTTTCTACTTACCTGTAATGCACCAGACCCTGGATTCCATCCCCAGAACCACACACGAAAAAGCCAGAGCACTTAAGGGTCTTCGAGCAAGCAATTGAAGTATCCCTGAGCCTACTAACTAAAATAAATTCTGGAACCTTCCAGTTTCTAGATGTGTCAGTCGGTTCTGCTGTTCATACCTGCTGGGGACTTGAGCTGGTCCAGCCAGAACAAGTAGATGTCCACATGAATGGGTTCATTCCTGCCTCTACCTGCCCTTCCTTTGTGTCCCCCTAGTGCCCTTTAAAAAAAAAAAATGGAAGAGCCAGGTGTGTTGGCACACGCTTTTAATCCCAGCAGAGTGAATTCCAGGTCAGCCTTGGCTAGAGCACGACTCTACCTTGAAAAACCAAAAAAGAAAAAAAAAATTTATTGGCTGGGGGGGAGGGTATACCAGGGCCTCTAGCTTCTGTAAACCAACTCCAGGTGCTTGCACCATTTTGTGCATCTGGCTTTACGTGGGTACTGGAGTATTGAACCTGGGTTGTAGGCATTGCAGGCAAGTGCCTTAACCGCTGAGCTCTCTCCACCCCCCTTCCGGTGCCTCTTTATGATTTCCTTCTGCATCCCAGACATTCTGTCCTATGACTTGTGATTGGATCCCGTGGCTCTCCATGGGGGTTCTTCCAAGAGCCTGCATTCTTCCTCACAGAGCAGTCTGCGAGCTCTGCAAGGAGGTTTGGGGATCTAAAGACTGCTGACCAAATTCCCCACCTGGGCTGTCTGCCATTCCAGTGTGATCACCAAGGTTGGAAGGAATTTAGGAGGCCTAACAATCTTCCAGAGTGGTCTGGGGGTACTTGGTCTTTTCCTCCTGGGAGGGTGGAGGTGGCTTAATGTGGCCATCCCCACCTCTGGACTTTTCCAGATAGGTTCTTCTCTGTAGCCCAAGCTGACCTGGAATTCACTATGTAGTCTCAGGCTGGCCTCGAACTCATGGTGATCCTCCTGAGTGCTGGGACTAAAGGTGTGTGCCTCCTTGCCCAGCTCTACCTCTAACTTTTGTTAGGGTGTGTGAGTCTCCCAAAGAATGAATGATACTTTATTTAGTTAAGCCCATAGTGTTCACTGTATGATTCATGCAAAGGTTTGACTTCTTTTTTCTCCAAAAGATTCTAGGAGCAAATAAGCCTCGTGCAGGCCCGGGCCAGCTCTGCCCTCAGCTTTTCCCACCAGTAACAGGAGGGTGTGCCGTCTCCTGTCTATCCCAGCTCTCCCTCCCTTGGCTGTGGAGTCTAGATTAAGGTGTTCTCTGCAGTGTCACCAGGTTTCAGAGGCTTATTTAAAGAGGCAAGCTTCCTGTTTCTCTTTTCAAAGGAGTGTGTGTGTGTGTGTGTGTGTGTGTGTGTGTGTGTGTGTGTGTGTGGTCAGAGGTCAGCTTTGAAGTGTCTTTGCTGGCCCATGAGCTTTGGATTTTTCCGGCCTCTGTCATTTTTGGAATCATGGATGCACGTGCCACTTTGTAACAAAGCTTCATGTGGGTGTTGGGGAAGTAAACTCAGGCCCACAGGCTTTGCAAGCAAGCACCTTTAACCACTGAGTCATCTCCCCAACCCTCTGTAACTATTTTTGTGTTGATTACATGTTGAAATATTTTGAGGCCGGGTGTGGTGGTGCAGGCCTCTAATCCCATGCAGAGGTAGGATCACAGTGAATTTGAGGCCACTCTGAGACTGTAGTGAATTCCAGGTCAGCCTGAGCTAGAAAGAGACCCTACCTCAAAAATAAAAAAAAGAAAGATGATATTTTGGATATATTGGATAACTTCCTGTATTAATAATTTACCTGTTTAGCCTTTTTCAGTGTGGTTGCTCCGAGATTTTTTTGTTCCTTGAGGTAGGGTCTCGCTCTAGCCCAGGCTGACCTGGAATTCACTATGTAGTCTCAGGGTGGCCTCCAATTTATGGTGATCCTCCTACCTCCTCTTCTTCTACCTCCTCCTCCCAAGTGCTGGGATTAAAGGCGTGTGCCGCCACACCCAGCCTTAGAGATTTTAAGTTACATATTTTCTGTGTCTTTAAATAGGTGCAGAGTTTTACTCATGAAAAATAGGAGGCTGACATGAGAAAAACACATAGGAGCAGGGTGGAATATTCCAATCTGTGGCTCTTCTGGACACTTTGTTCCCACTTACCTCCTCCATCTTCATTTGTTTTGTTAAGCCAGATGCACAAAGTGGTGCATGCATTTGGAGTTGGTTTGCATTCTGTCTCAGCCGGTTTCTCTCTCTGCAAATATTTAAGAACAAATTAGGGGCTGGAGAGATGGCTTAACAGTTATGGTATTTGCCTGCAAAGCAGAAGGACCCTAGTTCAATTCCCCAGTACCCACGTAAACCAGATGCACAAGGTGACACGTGTCTAGAGTTCATTTGCAGTGGCTGGATGCCCTGTTGTGCCCATAGTCTCTCTCACTCTCTCTCTCTCTTTCTCTCTGCCTCTTTCTCTTAACTCTCTCTCTCTCTCTCAAATAAGTAAAATATTTTTTTAAAAACAGGAAAACCTGGATTAGGGAGATAGCTCAGAAGTAAAGGTGCTTGCTTGTAAAGCTTGTTGGCAGATGCACAAAGTGACGCTTGCATCTAAAGTTGGTTTGCAGCAGTGAGAGCCCTGGCACCTGCTCTCTCCCCTCCTCCCTTATTGCAAGTAAATAAATATACTTTTTAAAATTTAGGAAAATCTTTTGGACATACATGCCTATAATCCTAACTCTGCGGGGGGGGGGGGTGTTGTGATTTCCAAGCCAACCCTGGGCTACATACATAGTGAGATGCTGGCTGTTTCAAATAATAAAAAGGAAAATGTGTGAGATATGGTATATACTTGTAATCAGTGCTTGTGAGTCAGAGGCAGGAGGATTGTGAGTGCCAGGCCAGCATGGGCTACAGTGAACCCTTATCTCAAAAAAACTCAACTTTCCTCCCTCCCTCCCTCCCTCCCTCTCTCTCTCTCTCTCTTTCTTTCTTTCTCCGTTTTTTCGAGATAGGGTCTCACTCTAGCCCAAGCTGACCTGGAATTCACTATGTAGTCTCATGGTTGCCTCGAACTCATGGTGATCCTCCTACTTCTGCCTCCCGAGTGCTGGGATTAAAGTTGTGCCACCAAGCCCGGCATATTTATTTATTTTTTATTTAAAGGAAAAGTTCCTTTAGAATCAGGCTGGGCAGCCAGCTAGGCTATATGTATATGTATATGTATATGTTCCTTCCCCAGTCCTGCTTCTAGACTGTCCCAGGAGAGCCCGTGTTTTTGGAATGAGAGTCCTGTTAGCACAGATTATGGTTGCTCTGTAAGGTGTCTGCTTTATTCCAGAAGTGCCTTGCTTGAGCCACATCCGCAGTTAGTCACCCGGATCCCAACATCACTGTATTCTGGGTTAGAGGGGGCTCTCGTGCTGATGAATATGGAGATACTTGCAGATAGTCTTAAGAATGTAGTTAAAAAAAAAAAAACCCACAAAATTATAGTGAAAGATTTGGACCTGGAGGCACAGGCCTGTAGCCCTAGCTACTTGGGAGGCTGAGAAAGAGCCTATTTCAATATAAAGTGAAAAAGATCTAGGGATATAGTTCAGGGGCAGAGTGCTCACCTGACACAGGTAAAGCCTCGGGGTCAGATCATTAGTGTTCAGGGGAGAAAGTCCAATGGATGGTACCCAGCACACACGCTAGCTTCTATCCTTGAGTCAGTGTGCCGCAGGGAAAACCATGGGAGGGAGGGAGGAGGCCTGTTCCAGCTCTGAATGAGTATCCTCTTCCCACAGGGAAGTCCCACCTGGCTATCGTGCAGAAGGTGAACAACGAGGGGGAAGGTGACCCCTTCTACGAGGTTTTGGGCCTGGTCACCCTGGAGGACGTCATTGAGGAGATCATCAAGTCTGAGATCCTGGATGAATCTGAAGACTTCCGTGAGTTTGACTCTAATTTTATCTCAGGGGGGGGGGGGGGCTTCGAGCAAGGCTCTTGTTTTGGTTGTTGTTTGTTACTGGGTACTGATGCCTTTCCCTGCTCTCTCTCTACTACCTCAGGGGACATCAAAGTGAGGAAGAAGACTGTTTCCCTGAGCGCCCCTCTCAAACGGAAGGAGGAATTCTCCTTGTTCAAGGTGTCTGGTGATGACTATAAAGTAAAAATCTCACCCCAGCTACTCCTGGCCACCCAGCGCTTCCTTTCCCGAGGTGAGGGTGAAGGGTGGTCCTTGCCCCTGGTCTCACCACCCAAGTGGGTCAAGAAACCACCCAGGACAGACAGACACTAACTCTGCTTCCATTCTTAGTGAGCAAGAGGCTCTGAACGAGAGCATTTGCTTTTTTCTGCAGCCCTGTCTGTGTCTCGGGTCACCAAGGGTGGCCCAGGCAGCCAAGAGCAGAGCTAGATTGGTGTCTCCTGGTGAGGTGTGGCCTGGGAGCATGTCACATGCCCTGCCAGGCTCTCGTGTGGATTGCAGCAGCTCAGGGACCATTTGGGGAGAGCCCAGGAGGGCAGCAGGAGACAGGTGTGATGACAGGCCACTTGGGCCCCCGTGGACACTGTCCCTTTCTCCCACCGTGGGGCAGAGGTGGATGTGTTCAGCCCATTGCGGATCTCTGAGAAGATCTTGCTGCACCTGCTGAAGCATCCCGGAGTCAACCAGGAGGTGAAGTTTGATGAGAGTAACCGCCTGGCCGCACACCATTACTTGTACCAGCGCAGCCAGCCCGTGGACTACTTCATCCTCATCCTGCAGGTAACATGGAGACCCTCCTCAGAGATGGAGCGAGAGACATCCTGATAGCCACCCCTGAATCATTAAGGTCAATGGCTTCCAGTAATCTGCTCATCTCTGTCTTCCTCCTAGGGAAGGGTCGAGGTGGAAATTGGGAAGGAGGGCCTGAAGTTTGAGAATGGGGCCTTCACCTACTACGGAGTGTCTGCCCTGACGGCATCGTCCTCAGGTGAGCTGTGGAGCCAGGAGCTGGGGTTGTGGTCTTGGTGCCCCGGATTCTGGCTTCTTCCAGAGGGCGGGGCAGCCGCGTTGTATCTTTGTGGCCCACCTCATCCCTGCAGACAGTCCCCAGGCGGGGTCTTCACCTTCTTCTGTGTTCCCATCCCTGTCTCCTTGAAAGGGCGATTGGGGGGTGGCCCTGCAGTGGACCCTAAGGCTTCCACTATCCCTGGTTATTCCTTTCCATAGTTCACCAGTCCCCGGTGTCCTCATGCCTGCCCATTCGCCATGAAATGCAGCTTGAGCCAGCCGATGGCACCCGCTCTGCGTACTGTCCTGATTACACCGTGAGGGCCCTCTCTGACCTACAGCTCATTAAGGTGACTGTCTGGGCTACACATTGGTGTTGCTTTAAATGGCTTTGTGCCCCCAAGGGGCTAGAACGGCTGGTCATTGTGTTCGGGTGGGTTGAGGAGTGACGTCTGGGTGACTGAAGTGGCCCAAGCAAGGCTTGCGCTTTCCCCTGAATGAAGGGCCTCGCCCGCTTGGATTGCACTTGTCTACAGGCCCATTGGAAATGGGGTCTGTAGAGACTACCAGGTCAGACTGGCCTAGAGTGAGACCCTACCTCGAAAAAACACAACAGCAACAAAAACACCCACTCTTGGCTTGATGGCTGCTGCCCTTCACTGGTGTAAAGCTCTGCCTTTGTCCTCCTTGTATTAATTAGTCAGGGTTCTCTAGCACAAAAAGTTGACAGAACAGATTGTAGTAAAAGGGGAATTTATTGGGGTAGCTTCCGGCAGTCCAACAACCAGTTCAGTCCACGTGGCTGGAGGCCTCAGCAGTCCCAATCCAGCCCAGAGGGCCTGATGGCTCCCTGGGGAGTGGCTGTTCCTGGGGAGAGGCCGAGGGAACTGGGTTCCAATGTCCAGGAAGGGAAGGAGAGCAGGATGTGAGTGCAAGTCACGAACAAGCACCAGCAGCCGGGGGAGGAAGGAAGAGAGGTTCCCTTCCCCTCAAGCTTCCTTATATCCAGTCCCCTTCTGGAAGGCCTGCACACTACGGGGGGCGGGGGGCTCATTCTGGAGAAGGGACCTCCTCCTTTTGTCAGTTCTTTCTGCAGGCAAGCTCAGAGACTCACCCAAGATTGCTGTAGATGAAACAGGCCATGTGTCACTCTCATCAGAGGTGTGAGCCCTCATTCCTTACCATCTTCATCTCTATCACAAGTGCACCTGCTGGTAACGCCTCTGCTCTGCAGGTCACACGACTACAGTACCTCAATGCACTCCTGGCTACCAGAGCCCAGAGCCTGCCGTCATCCCCTGAGAACACTGACCTTCAGGCCGTCCCTGGCAGCCAAACTAGGCTCCTTGGTGACAAGTCAGCTGAGGCAGCAGGTAAGGTCCCAGGGGGCGTGTGAGCTTTGCCACTCCTCACTGCTTACACACATGTACTCTCCTCTCCCCTCCCCTCCCCTCATCCTCCTGTGTCCATTTCTTCTCCGATTCTTTCCCATCTCGATGACCAGTTGGCATAGTCAGTCTGCTTTCTGTCTCCAGGACCTAGAGCGAGTTAGCTGATAAGTGGGAAAAGGTCAAGTTCTGCTGGCCACTGAGATTGGGGTTGGGTCACTGGGAGAATGGAGACCAGTGATTCTGACCCAGAAGAGCACCTTCTGGAAGCTGGGTCAGGGCACACTGGCCTGACAGTTGCTCAAGCAACTTGCTCAAGCAGGAAGGGCATGTTGGAAGGCTGTACTGTGTAGGCACCCAGGCTGCAGCTGGGAGCCTGTGGTGTTGCGATGGTGAGTGGGTCCTGGGCTTTCTGTTAGCTTTTTGAGCCAATTGAGTCCTTGGGTCGAGCCAGGGATTACCAGCCTGGGGCTTTTGGAGAGGCTGCCGAAGGCATGCAGGCACCATGCTGAGAGCTGAGAGCCTTGTCTTCACTTGGCACATCTCCCACAGTCCTGAGAGGTGGGGATCACTGAGCCTTACAGCTGAGGAATGGGCACCTGAGGGCCTTCCAGGGCCTTCCAGTCTTATCACTTGGGTCTACATGCAGGTACAAGGGATAGAGACCCCACCAGAGCCACGATCGCTCAGCCCCTGTGGGCTTCGGCTCTGGGTGTCAGTGAAAGGGGATAGCAGGTCCTTAAGCAAGTCTTAAGTCCTGGCTCTGAAGGGACAGCTCCTTTTCTAAAAGAATATTGCTTTAGAGTAGCTGCATTTCTGAGTCAACTAAATTCCTGAGTTTACTGTAGCATTTTATGAAGAGTCCCTGGATTGACATTTGTCACATTAGCCAACTTGTTTTCAAAATGTGAACGTTTTCTGGCTTCACCCACCACTCAAGACTGTCCGCGCTATATTTAAGGTTACAGATCTAAGCTGGGAATGGTGGTTTCCATCACATGCCCAGATTCCCCCTCCCTCAGGCACACACACACCTCACCCTCCATCTTACTGTGCTGGGATTAAACTCAGAGCCAAGCACTCTGCCACTTGAATTGTATCCCCTAGAGACAAAAATCCTTTTGGCTTTATTCACTCTTTGGGCCATCCTATAAAAAAGCAATTTATAGTGGTTTGCGGGTCATTTCTGTTTGTAATGGATTATCCGCTGTCCTGTGGGTGTGAAGTTGGATCGTCTCACCTGAGGTACAGCCCAACATTTGCCCCCAGTAAGCCTTGCTTGCTCCTTGCCTGAACTTGGAGGTGTTTTATTTTTTTAGTTTGCCACTTTACTGAAGAGCTTAATGCCATGAACATGTGCTGGTTTTAGTGGGACACTGCTTTAGAAGTGCGTGTGAGACCCAGGCCCTAGAGATTTAGGCACTAGAACCACAGTAAGAAGTGTCTTTTTTTAAAATATTTGGAAGGCACAAAATTTTAAATTGCTTTTAGTTGGTAAACACATGGAAGGGACTGATCTGGCCAGCTGCCTATGTTTGCAAATAAAGTTTTATTGGAACTTACCCATTTGTTACGGATTATGTCTGGCTGTCTCTAAGTGACCACAGTAAACCTAATAATGCCCCTTTAATTCAGTTTCTGACCCTGGCCTCCTTCAGATCCTGAGTCCTCTGTGTAGCTCACTCACAGGGCTGTTTTCCAAGGAAGGGAGATGTCTCCTCTGCTTCCTCCACCCCTCCATGGCCAACCACCACCACACACTTGTGATGTCCCTCTGTGGTCTTGAGCAGCATGAGTGTGGTGTGTGTTCCTCCCACGTTCCCCGCAGGACTGTGGAACTGAGGCTTTTGCCCTTCAATAGCTTGTCTCCTCTTCTTTGTCTCTCTGCTCTCTCCAGCCTTACCAGTACACCTTTCCCTCTTTGGCACATTTGGAAACTGCAGTTGATAAGTGACTGTGGACTAGTGAGCATTTTTTGTTTTAAGAAAACACTAAGGTAAATATCGCCCTTTCCTTTCTCTCTGCTTTGTTTTTCCCATCCTTTAGCTGCTTATGGGTGCTGTAGGCAGCTCCCCAGGCTGGGGGGCATTTCTCGGGTGTGGGGTGGCCCCCACATTTCACCTTCCTAGAAAACACAAGGTCATAAAACGCTGCTCAGCCCAGAATACAGGGCTCTTGTCACTTGGCACAGGCTGCTCTGCCCAGCATTTGTCCAGTTGGCTGGACTCCTGTACACACCACCTGCTGGGTACTGTGGCACACATCTGTGAACACTCTGGAAGATGACACAGGAGAGCATTGCCTCAAGTTCAAGGCCAGCCTGGGCTGCATAGTGAATTCCAGACCCTGGATTTAGTAGACCCTGTCTCAAAAACAAACAAAAAACCCAAGTGTGGTGGTGCATATCTGTATACTTTGTTGGGGGAAGGGGAGTGAGGAGAATGAGTTCATAGTCATCCTTGGCTACACAGTGCAAGGCCAACCTGGACTACATGAAGCCCTTCTCCCTCCCCTAGACACACAGAAAACCCAATAATCCACACAGCCCATGTGTTCTTCATCCTTCAAGGATGGAATCTGTCCTCAGGTTGCTTTCTGTGTGAGGCCTAGTTAGGAGACAGTGTTCCTGACCTGTCACTCTCCATTCTGCCTTGACGCCACCTGAGGTGTCTTGAGCCCCATCTCCCTGACATGCTCCTCCCTGTCCTAAAGACTCCACACTTGGCCTTGCTAGGCTCTGCTCCCTTTACCAGTGTGAACGCCATTCTGCTTCCCTCTCCTAGGGTCCAGCCACGGCAGGCCAAGCGTCCCGGTGGAGGAGAGCCCTGGGCGGAACCCAGGAGTCTGACTGCTTGCCAGGCAGCCCCAAGCTGGGAATGGATACTCACGTGGGAGCTGGAGAGTGCCTGTCCCCACTCCCCCTGGCCACGTTTTAGATGGCCCTTAAAGATGTGGGTCCTGGGCCACCTCAGTGCCAGGAGCCTTCAGCAGGCCCGCCCTCCATTAGGAGATGGGGGAGCCCGCTTCCAGAGGGAGCAAAAGGAACAGCAGCATCTCCAGTCCAGGGCCCAGCTTCTCTCCAACACTGTGACAGGGCAGTGTATTTATACCTCTTCGAGCCAGGGGCCATGTGAGTGCACAGTTGGCCGCCTTGACATGGCTGTGACCTGTGCTCGCTTTGCTTGGAATGGGCCAACCCTCTGTTGCTGGCATCACTGTCTGAGTAATCTGAGTTCCAGTTTTGGCTGGGGGTTCAGGTCCATGGCTTTGTCCCTGGTATGTACTCTGGCTTCCCTTATGATGCTGTGTTTTGATCCATATGTCCCAGTTTTTCCCATGTGCCAAACGAGAAGTACCATTCCTCCATGTCTACCCTAGTGCTGCTGCCTGCTGTGGAAGTGGCTTTTCTGATCCCTTCCAGAATCATGACGAGCAGGCTGGCCCCAGTGTTACTGGGGAGTCCTGTCCAGCGTGGCCCAGGGGTCAGCTTTCTTTCCTTCACTTGCTGTGCATAGCTGCCACTAACAGTGTTGTTGGTTTCTGTTTTGTGAAGAGTTTATCTGGAAGGCAGGGATCTGTCTGTTGCATCAGATATTGACTGTCCCCTGGAGAGAGTGACCACCAGTTGTGCCTGTCTTGTCCCTTTCTCCTGGGCCTCCAGGGAGATGTGTGTGGAGAGCAACTCAGGAGGCAGATAAGCTTTTCCTTAGGTCTCTGAAACGTTTTCTCTGCCTTTTTCTTTTCCCAGTGACAGTTTTAGAAAAGTAATGGGAAGGCATTTGTCTTTTCTAATTTTACCTGTATTTTCCTTCCACAGTTATGTGGAAACCAAGGTATTATCAAGACATGGGACCATAGATTAGGGAGAGAGGGAAGATTTCTGGAAGCTTTCTTCGAAGAAATTTGGGTCCTTATAAATGAGACTAAGGGCCAAAAAGCCACCACCAAAAAAGAAAAACAAAGTACTATTCTTGCTGAGAACCTGTCCTCGAGGAATAACGTTCTGAGAACAAGGTGGGTGGAAAACAAGTGCCTCAAAGTCTCCTGAGCAGTGGTTGGTTGTGAGCCTGGGCCCGCCAGGGGCTTCTGGGCTCTAATCATCTGGAACACCAGGGTTAGAGTTGTGAAGTCATCGTAGATCCATTCATAAAGTAGTTCCACACACCCCTCACCCAACTTCCCTACTGTTAATATCCTAAAGAACCAGGTTACATTTATCAAAACTTAAAAAAAAAAACAACAAAAAAAAACATTGGTGCAATATTCTTTAACTACAGGCTTATTTTGGTTACCTTTTTTTTTTTTTCCCCAATCAAGTAATGTGCTTTTTCTGTTGCAATGTAGGATATGAAATTGCACTTCCAGGGATTATTTTCTTTATTCCCTAACTTTTTATTTAGAAATAATTACAGATCATAGGTGGCTCTTCCTAGGTTTCCTCAGTGGGTCATGTCTTACAGAACTATAATGCAGTGTCAAAACCCACACTTGACCCTGGTGTGGTATGAATGTAGACGTCTGCATCCTGCCTGTCACCACCACGATCCCCTAGGCCGCCCCTTCCGAGCTGTGCTTCACCTGAACTCAGCGACGACTAAGCTGGTGTTCTCGGTTGTCTTGTCATTTCAAGAGTGCCGTGTCAGTGAAATTGTATAGTTAGCCATTCGGGACCGGCTTTCTTCGCTCAGTGTAATTCTCTGGAGATCCATCCAGGTTACTGTATGTGTCAATGGTTCATTTTTGTTGCTAAATGAAATCCCATGGTGTATTCATTGTCCCATCAAAAGGACAGCTGGGTCGTTTCCAGTTTTTGGCCTATTCCAAATAAAGCTGCTATGAACATTCCTAACAGGTAAAAATTGTTCTTTTCCTCTGGGGTACGTGTACAGTTGCCAGGTTAAAACGTCATGTCCTGGTTACTTTATT
>PVHP010015045.1:0-37815 GCA_004024765.1 Zapus hudsonius
CCATCAGCTGAGGATCGATCTATCAGAACACATTCAATTGTTTGTGGGGGACACCTGGATCAAACCATGACAGGGTGTGAAACCCATCTCATGGCGAGGTCTAATTTCCCTAACTAGTGGTGCTGAGCATCTTTATGAGGTTATTGGCCAATGTGTGTCTTCTGTGGAGTTGAGTCCGTTGTGTCTTAATCGGGTTCTTTGCTTTTTCGTTGTTGAGTTGCAGGAGTTTGCTAGAGTCACACATTCCAGATATTAATCTTCCATCAGCTCTGCAGTACATGGATCCTCGCCCTGCTCAGAATGTCCTTTGATGCACAAAGCACTCGCCATTGGTGCAGGAAGTGTGTCCACTTCAGTGTCACACACAGGAAATAGCTGCCAACTCAAATGCACGAAGAAGCCATTGCGTGTTTTTTCTGAGAGTTGAATCGTTCTACATTTAGGTCTTGGGTCCATTTTGAGTCATTTTTATATATAGTATTATGTGAGGCTATAATTTCATTCCATTTTGTTTGTTTGGGTGGGTACTGGTTTTTTTTTGTTTGTTTGTTTGGTTGGTTGGTTTTGATTTTCGAGACGGTAATCCAAGCTGGCCTTAAATTCTCTGCCTTAGCACACAGGCAAACAAAGTATGGTCTGTCCACTCGATGAAATCAATTCATCTGTGAAAACCAACTTAGAGATGGCAGAGTTGGTAAAGTGCTTGCCTTGCAGGATGAAGACCTGAGTTCTAGAACCAACATTAAAAAATGAGGGAGGGGGAGAGATGGCTCAGTGGTTAAGGCACTTGACTGTAAAGTCTAACGACCCAGGTTCAATTCCCCAGTACAAACATAATGCCAGATGCATAATGGTGTATGCAGCTGGACTTTGTTTGCAGCAGCTGGTGGCCCTGACATACCATTCTCTCTCTCTCTCTCTCTCTCTCTCTCTCTCTCTCTCTCTCTCTCTCTCTCTCCTTGCAAATAATCGAATAAAAATATTTTTTTAAATGGCATGGTAGTGTGACTGCAATCCCAGTGCTGGGGAGTAGAGACATGAAGATCTTTTTAATTTATTTATGTATGTGTTTGTCTGTTTCTGTATTTCTGTGTTTATTTATTTATTTAATGAAGAGTTTTGAAGTTTGCTGATCAGCCAGTCTAGTCTAATTGATGAATTCCAGGCCAGTGAAAGACCCTGTCTCCAAAGAAGGTGGCTGGTACCCAAGGATAACCCCGAGGTTGCCCTCTGACCTCCACACACATGTGCACACACAGACACACACACGAGAATAAACTTCTGATCCTCGAGATATGGCTGCACTGGAAGACATACTAACAAGCGAGACAGCGTGAACCTGTTTATCTAGAACAGACAAGTTCTGAGACAGAGCAGGTGGGAAGTTGCCAGGGGAGGAACCCTGAGGAATGAGGAACCGTGGCTCAATGCTTCGTTGCTCACGGGATACTGAGGGGAAAAAGCTCTGGACAAAGTAGCGATGGTTACTCAACATTGTGAACATACTTAATTCACAGAACCAGACACTTAAAATGGCAAAATAGTAAATTCAAAACAAAACATTTTATTACAATATAAAATGGTGGTTCACCCCCCCACCCCGCCAAGTTTCACGAAGTTAAAAAAAATTAACCTTGGGCTGGAGTGATGGCTCAGGGGTTAAGGCACTTACCTGAAAAGCTTAACAAACCAAGTTTGATTCCCCAGTCCCCACATAAGCCAGATGCACAAAGAGGCACATGCATCTGGAGTTTGTTTGCAGTGGCTGGAGGCCTTGGTGTGCCCATTCTCTGTCTCTCTTATAGCTCTCTCTGCTTGCAAATAAATCAATAAAAATATTTTTTAAATTAATCTTTATTTGATCACTCTTTTCCTCACTCAAATACTGTATTTTTCTTTGACTTTCTAAATGTTTAAAAGCATGAGATATGAGTTCTTCCAATGCACATTTAAAAGTGTGCAGTTCAAGCATTCTAGAGCCGTCTCCACACTGATATTTCCCTGGATAATGCATAATTTACAAAATAACTGGACACAGGCAGGGCGTGGTGGCTCATGCCTTTAATCCCAGCACTCGGGAGACAGAGGTAGGAGGATCACCTTGAGTTCAAGGCCACCCTGAGACTACAGAGTGAATTCCAGGTCAGCCTGGGCTACAGTGAGACCCTACCTTGATAAACAAAACAAACAAACAAACAAAAAAAACAACTGGGCACAGAAAGAGCTATATCCATTTTTTGTTACACATAAGATTTAAATATTCACTCAAAAAAGAGCAAATCATCTTGGCTGTCTTACATCTGCACGTTGATATACTTATTAAAATGTTCTGTATAATCAGGCTTGGGCTTTTGCTTCAAGTGAGATTTAAAACTTTAATTAATCACCCAGACAAAACAGATAATTAGAAAGATCATCTCTTTTTCTACCTCCTTAACCCCTCAAGTCAACTTGATGACATGATTAAATACTAGCATTTGACAGCAAATTCTAGACGCCATTTCTTTTTTTTAAACATTTAATTTATTTGCGAGGGGAGAGAGAAAGAGGCAGATGTAGAGAGAGAACGGGTGATCCAGGGCCTCTAGCCACTGCAAACAAACTCCAGATGTGTGTACCACTTTGTGCATCCTGTTTTATATGGGTACTGGGGAATCAAACCTGGATTGCTAGGCATTTCAGGCAAATGCCTTAACTGCTGAGCCATCTCTCTAGCCCCCCCCCCTAATTTTTGTTTTGTTTTTTGCTTTTCTAGGTAGGGTCTCGCTCTAGTCCAGGCTGACCTGGAATTCACTATGTAGTCTCAGGGTGGCCTCAAACCCATGGCGATCCTCCTACCTCTGCCTCCCAAGTGCTGGGATTAAAGGCATACACCACCAAACCCAGCAAAAAAAAATTTTTTTAAGTGACATTTATTCCCTAATTACCAGCGTTCTACGTTTTCATAGAAGACTACATCGAAATACAATAATGTGTACCAGTGTTCTGAAGCACCCTTGGGAAACTATCACTTAAATGGGGAAAGGATGCAAAACTGGAGAGATGGCTCAGTGGTTAAGGCACTTGCCTCCAGTGCCTAAGGTCCCGGGTTCAATTCCCCAGGACTCACATATGCCAGACCCACAAGGTGGTGGCCCTGATGCTCTCTCTCTCTCTCTCTCTCTCTCTCTCTCTCTCTCTCTCTCTCTCTCTGCTTGAAAATGAATAAATAAAATATTTGAAAAAAAACGGACTTTGTCGCTGTGACTGTGGTCATCTCAGCTGTGTGCAGGAAGTCTTTGCTCTCTGACCCTTCTGGGCACAAGCACAGGCTAACGGACCAGTGTCTCCAGCCTCTGGTCCACCTAGGCCACACTTCCTTCTGCCTCTCTAGTCCCTGTGGGGTTTGTGGGAACACCTGTTACTCCCAGACTACATGTAGCAAAAGCTCAGCAGCTTATTCTGCAATGGGTCCATGTGTTCATTTACTTGCATGTGACTGATAGAGTTGCACTTGAATTTCCGGCCATATGTCAAAAGAAGGGTGATTTCTAGTCATTTGCACCCCCAGAGAATTATGAAAGCAAACTCTATAAAATAAAAATGTTTTTATTATAAGTTTATAATAAATAAGTTGAAACACTTATAAAGGACTTTTTTTGGTCCATGTTCTTACGAGGAAGCCCATTTACAGGCAGCCATCATGAGGAAACATTTGACTTGCAAAAAAGATATCTCACAGGTGCTACTAGATCGATAGTTCCCAAAAGCCTGAGTTCAATCCCCAGAACCCATGTTAAAATGCCAGATATCGTGGGGAGTGCTTGCAAAGCCAGGACTGGGGAGGCAGAGCTAGGAGGATCCCTGGGGCTAACTGGTCAACCAGTTTAGCCTAGTCAGTGAGAGAGCTTGTCTTATGAAAGATACACACACAGTGCCTGAGAGAATGACACCCAAGGTTGTACATGTGCACCCCTTCCCCCACACCCTCATGCCTCATATGCTTCAAAATAAAAAGAAATGAAAAGGAAAAGGTTTTTTTGCCACATCACATATAGCAAGGGCCCAGCAGGATCGCGAACATCCCCTCAATGAATGCATTTGTGAGTGCCTCCCAGGAGAGCTGCAGAATAAGGACCCAAATGCAAAACGCTTAAAATGACTCGTGTGAATTCAAACACGAGAGGTGTGGTGAAGCGCCTTTGAACGATCTAATGAGATTTCAATGAGGAATACTAAAAGGGTGTCTGTAATTGCCACACTCTATAGGATTTGATAATGAAAACCGACCAATAGAGACTGAAAGGAAAGAACACGAGCTGTAGTCTGATGAGTCATTTTTCTCTTGTTGCCCCTTTATCTCCTGTGAGGGGGGAAATGTACTATTTTCTTTTCCTTAGGCAAAGTGAATGTTCATCCAAGTATGAGTGCTTGTGTTAGGTCGAAAATACACATGCCCCCCCCCCATCTTGTCATTGTTGTTTTGAAGCAGGGTCTCACTCCAGCCCAGGATGATCTGGAACTCACTCTATAGCCCCAGGCTGGCCTTGAACTCGTGGTGATCCTCCTACCTCAGACTCCAGAGTGCTGGGATTAAAGGCGTACTCCACCACACCCAGCCCTTTCTTCCGTTTCTGAAGGTTTGGTGTACGTCATCGGTCATCGTATTACTGTTATGACAAATTCTTTGTGCTTGCATGTTGACGTTATATGTATTTTAACTGATCTGTACAAACATAAAACTTGCACAGTGACGAGAACATGGCACTGTGATCAAACCAGCGTTCAAACCAGAACAAGCAGATCCCTCTCCTCAGACATTTATTTTTCCTTCTGTCAAAGCTGTCTAGATCCTTCCTTCTGGAATTTTGAGACTCAGTACATGATAGTAATCATGTCACCCTTCCACAAGGTCACCCTGGAAGTCTCACTCCTGTCTAGCTATGACTTAGTATTGTGCTTCTAGCTGACCAACCATGGGGTTGAGCAATTTGTCACCTCCCACACCAATGGCAGCCCCCATCGCCACATGCCAGGGACATGGACTTGGCTGGGAATGACAGCACGCTTTGGACAGCTGCCCTTCCCTGCTGCTCTGAGTCAGCAGCTGGAATGAGGCGCACAGCTGATAGCAGCGAAAAGAGCAGGCTTCCCTACGCCTTTGTGACTCAGTGGACCTCCTTCCCAGAATTCAGGACTCTAGCCAGCACTTCCTTCCTTATCTTCCTCTGTACAGAGCTGGCCCAAGACAGGCAGAGCTGAAATGGGAAAGGTACCATGTATGGTGTCATAGTTTGATCCAGGTGTCCCCCACAAACAAACGAATGTGTTCTGATTGAACTCAGCTGATGGCAGTTTGGTTTTACAACCTCACTGGAACTATGTTGCTGAGGGCCGGCTTATGGGAATTATAAGCCAGCTTCCCCTTGCCAGTGTTTGGCACCCCTTCCTGCCATTGTTTGCAGTGCTGTGGCGGAGGTGATGTCCACCCCTCTGCTGATGCCATCGTTTTCCCTGCCAGGATGGAGTCTCCCCTCGAGTCCAAAAGCCAAATAAACCCATTCCTCCACCAGCAGCTTTTGTTTGGGTTCTTTCTGTGCAGCAACTAGAAAGCTGACTGCAACAATGGGCATAAAGAAACTCTAGTCTGGGGCTGAAGAGATGGCTCAGCGGTTAAGGCACTTGCCTGCAGAGTCTACTGACCAAGAGTTCGATTCCCCAGTACCCGTGTAGAGCCAGATGCACAATGTGGGGCGTGCATCTGAGTCTGTTTGCAGAGGCTGGAGGTCCTGGCACACCCAGTCTCTCGGTCTGAATCTCTTCTATTTCTCTCTGCTTGCAAATAAATAAAAATAAGCCAGGCGTGGTGGCACACGCCTTTAATCCCAGCACTCGGGAGGCAGAGGTAGGAGGATCGCCGTGAGCTCAAGGCCACCCTGAGACTACAGAGTGAATTCCAGGTCAGCCTGGACTAGAGCGAGATCCTACCTCGAAAAAAAAATTGAAATTGAAAAAGAAAAAGCAGCTCTTTTCTCCACAGGCCTGGATCACCTCCTCCACTCAGTGCAGATTCCTGGGAACACCTTGGCAGTGAAAACTCCAGCAAACCGTGAGGATCGGCACTGTCATGGCCGAAAGAGGTCACTACTCATCAGCCTGGTGGAAACTGTGGAAGAAGAAAGAGCCTGAAACTCCCACCTGGGCTGAGCTTCCTTTGTTTTGTTTTGTTTTGCATGTAAAAGTGTGTGTATGTGTATATACTTTTTTATATTTTATTTATTCATTTTCAAACAGAGAGAGAGAGAGAGAGAGAGAGAGAGAGAGAGAGCATCAGGGCCACCACCTGGCTTATATGGGTACTGGGGAATTGAACCCCCGGGGCCTTAGGCACTGGAGGCAAGTGCCTTAACTGCTCAGCCATCTCTCCAGCCCAAATATTTTACTTTATTTATTCATTTTCAAGCAGAGAAAGCAGAGAGATACAGAGAGAGAGAACCAGGACCACCACCTTGTGGGTCCGGCTTATGTGGGTCCTGGAGAATTGAACCCGGGGCTTTAGGCACTGGAGGCAAGTGCCTTAACCGCTGAGCCATCTCTCCAGCTTCGCGTGTACACTTTTTGCTTTAGGGGCATTTTGTGTGCATTTTGGCCAGAGGTTGACGTCAGGTGTCTTCCCCAACTTCTCTTCATCTTATGTTTGAGAAGGTCTCTCACTGAACCTTGAACTCACCAGTTCAGCTAAAGTCCCCCAGGGACCTTTCTGTCTCTACCTCCCCAGGGCTGAGATTACAGATGAGCCACTACACTTGGGTAAACATAGGTGTGGGATCCAGCCTCGGGTCCTCATGCTTACGTGAGCATTTCATCACCAAACCATCACCACAGCCCTCTGAATTGTCACTTTCTATGTCAACCTGGCATTTTCAGTCTACCTTGATCTCTGAGGATATCCCCAGGCCTCTCGGGACCTGAAAGACGGCTGTCCACTTCTGAGGGACTTCTTCAGGGCAAGTGGGTCTTCCTCCCACGACTGCCTTATGTGGTCCCTTCTGCCTCTGCTGTTCCCCAATTCTGGCTCTGTCTGACGGGAAGTGGATATTTTTTGGTCTGCAGTGTGAATTGAAAGCAAGGCCTCATACCAGGTGTAATGAGGACCCATAGGTGCTAAGGTGCCCAAGGACCCAGAAGCCCTGGGTAAGAGGAACTCTCAGGGAGATTTGACCTTCACCAGACAAGGGACGTAGATCAACTCTGGAATGGCTGTGTAACCCCTGAGGAAAGAATCTGCCTTGCCTGAACTTCTAGAATATTCCAGAGCCACATGGTGTTGTGGATCTGGGCTGAAGAAGCCTAGAAAGACCTGAGTTCTGAGGGCATGGTTGCCTGTGGGCTGGGTCTAAATGTGCATCCCTAGCTGACTGGGCCAATATCACACAAACCATGTGTTGCGGTCAGCTTCTCGTGGCTGGCAGAAAGCACCCGACCAAAAGCAGTTTGTGGGAGGAAAGGGTTTATTTTGGCTTACAAAATTGAGGGGAAGGAACCCCCCCCTCCATAGCAGGGGAAAACAATGGCATGAGCAGAAACTGGACATCACCTCCTTGCCAACATCAGATGAACAACAGCAACAGGAGTGTGTGCCAAACACTGGCAAGGGGAAGCTGGCTAGAACCCCCATAAGCCTGCCCCCAACAACATGCCTCCAACAAAGTTCCAATTCCAAAATTGCCATCAGCTGGGGATTAAGGATGCAGAACACATAACACCTGGGAGACACCTGAACCAAACCATCACACCATGGTACGGTGTGAGTGTGTTGTGCAGCGTGGGTGGGTGTATAGGGTGCCCAGTCCCATGTCAGCAACACCATGTGATCATGAAGGTATGTGTGTGTGTTTAACTTCAAGTGAGGGGGTTGTGTAGGTTGGCTCCCACTGAGACCCCCCCCCAGGCCTTCCCAGCCTGGCTGCCTCTCCTCCAGCTTCTGCCTTCTGCCCTGGCTTCTGTGTGCTTTGGCTGGGCTTACCAGGTCCAGAGCTGCTCAGGATTGCCTCTGCCTGGAATGTACCCACTCTGCTTCCCAGCCCCTCCTGGCCTTCCAGTCTCTTTCTTTCTCTGTCTCTAGATCTGTTGCCCTTCCTTCCTCCATATCTCTGTCTCCCTCTGGCTCTCTTATTCACTTCCTTGTCAGGCAGAGCTGGCCCCCACCCTGGAAGGCCTTCCTGGCAGACACAGTCCCTCTGTCCCCAGAGCCTGCTTGAGTGGGGAGGGCTCTGTGAAGCCGTCTCTCCTGTCTCTGACACAGCTCATTGTCACTTCCTCTTATAGGACCTTAATGAATCCATTCAGACAGACAGAGCTGCAGCAGGGTGTGGGGACAAACGTGATAATTAGGGTGCCAGCAGCCAGCATGGCTGGCACCAGGGTGCTCAGGAGCAAGAATGTACAGGTCCCCTCCGGGCTCCAGGGAGTCAAGACCCAGGGTAACAACCACATGTGTGAATCACCTCTCTGTCTGCTAAGTTTGCCGCTCTCGTGCCTCCTGGTTGCAGGCCTGGAAGAGCGCAGAGGTGTGGGAACTGAGGCCAAGGGAGGGAGGGTCTGTGGATGCCCCAAGGTCACACTGCATAGCCCATTTCCACAGAAATGGCCCTGTCCTCTGGCTGCTCTGTTCAAGTAAATCCCTGCCCAGAATGACTGAGGAGGTTTAGGCAAAGCCAGAGCCATAGGACTCAGGAACCAAAGAGGGCTGTTGACACATCCTCCAGTGCTTCTAAAAGGCCCTGAGAACCATCTGGAGCCATAAAGCAATACTCTGCATCTCATTTCATCTTTACCTCCGTTCCCCAGTGTCACAGTGCACCAGGGTTACGCTGGACCCTGGGCCCAGAGAAGAATAAGGACTTAGGAAGTGGTGTGAGGGGCAGAAACGAGCCTGGGATTCCTCCTGACCCCAAGCCTCCTCGGGACAGCCCACCTGGGTCCTCCTGACCCCAAGCCCAGGCCCCTGTGCCTGAGTTTCTGTCCATCTCAGTGGCACTTGCTGGCTTCAGCTGTCACCTGTCTCCACTGTCCCAGCACGGGGCCACAGCAGGACAGCGTTGTGGGAAGGAAGGGCTAAAGCATCGGATGAGAAAATAGTGTAGGAGTGGGATTCACGGGCCAGTGAGGGGCTTCAGGAGGCATCTCGAAGAACCAATAGTTAGTGGACTCTGGGAAGGGTCAGCCAGTACCCAATGGTGTAAGGAGGCAAGGAAATGACCCGGCTGTGGTCCCACTGGGTGCTGCTGAAGGCCGGTGTCCAGCCCAGCTTGCTGAGAAAACTGTGCAGTCCTGCCTTCCTGTGGGGTGGCCTTTCCTTCAAGGCTGGCCATCCCAAATCCCAAGGACCTCCCAGTTCTGGATATTTACAGATGGGGGGACTGAGGCTGAAAGGGGGGATTTGCCCAGATCAGCAGCTACCAGAAGCAAACACTGGCTTCTCGTCTCACCACATCTAGCAGTCAACCCTGGTGACAAACAGTGAGAGTGTCAGCAGGGACCTTCATAGTCGCTGTGGCTGTTGAATGTGCCTTTTCCAACATGATCTCTTTAGATTATTCCCAGGGCTCTGTGAGGCAGGAATTCTCAGCCTGATTGCCAAGATGGGAAACTAAGGCTCCAGGTGAGAATCCACCTGACAGTGAGGGAATGAGGCTAGACTTGCTTCCTGGGCTTCATCAAGGCAGCCAGGCAGGCTCAGGGCTGCATCCTCCCTGTGAGTCCCCGATGCAGCACTCTGGAGGTGGAAAGGACTGGCCTAGAAGCTTGCTGGGTGGTCCAGTCCTTGGAGCAGCAGAGTGACAACTCCAGGAAGGCCAGTGTCCAGCCCAGCTGCCCCCACCTCCTGGGGGTGCTCTTCTGGAGCCAAGAGCTCTAGCATTGCCCTGCCAGGGTCCGCCTGCCCTGATCTGTTTTCCTGGCAGCTGTAGCTCAGGGTGGGTCAGCCCAGCCCTGGGTGTCCTGCCAAAGCAGAGGTGGCCGTGAGGTCAGACACGGCATCCTCTGTCCTCCCGCCTCCCTGCCCTCGCTCTCGCTCTTCTTCCATGGCTCGGGAAGCTTTCTGGTCTCTTGTCAACTCACACTTGTGTCACTGCCTGCCAAGTGGTTCTTCCCCCTCTGCTGTGCCTCCTGCTTTGCTGTGAGGGCTCTAGCTGTCCCTCTCTGTTCTCTGGCCACCCGACTCCACAGAGGTCTGCATTCCTGTCCCCAGATGTTCAGCTTCCCCTTCTCATCACTGAAGAGGAAGTGTCACTGTCAACCAGGGCAGACAGGCATATGCCAATGCCAAGAATGGGATCTTTGGGGAGGTCCAATCTGTGTTCAAAGTTCATGGCCACCTCCAACCTGGGGAGGAAGTAAGTTCAGCTGTCACTGGCCAGTCCAGAAGCCACAGCTCTCCCCAGTAGATCAGCTGAACACCAGGAAGCTTGACTTTCTTTAGTTGGTAGATACTGTGTGGACTCTGGATCAGGCACGACTCTCACTTTCTCTTCGAAGTAGTCATGCCAGGAGGAAGGACACTGGGGCAAAGAGGGGTTAGGAAACCTGCCCAAGGTCACACAGAGAGTGTATGGCAGATCTGACTGGCTGGTGCCATGGTCCACACACGGAGGCACCGAGTGTCCGCTCCAACGGGAACCAGAATCAGCACGAGGGCTGGTGTGGGGTGAAGAGACTGCTGGCCTGCAATCTGACTGACCTCTGGGGCCCAAACCTCCCCAGGCTGTGTCATCTCAGCCAAGTTGCTTAACCTCTCTGGGCCTCCAATATCTCCATTCTAGTTTAGGGACAGTAGCAGTGACCATGCACTATGTGCCTGGTCCCTTTAACACATTACAATGAGGACAGGCCTCCCTGCCTCATTGGGAGGTAGTGAGGATCACCTCAGTCAAGGGCACGGAAGGACATCCCACCTCACAGCCAGGGCAAACTCATGCTTGCCTCTGGTTCTTGCAACTGTCTGGCTCCCAGCCCTGATGACAGTGCCTGGGGGACAGCGAAGTTGGGGGTGAGTGACCTCGATGTGGAAGGCAGAGCCTGAGCAAAGAGGACTGTTCCGGGTGAGTGGGCAGTACCAGGAGAGCCAGGCTGCACGGGCCCTGCTGGAGGCCTGAGGCTGAAATATCTCCCTGCATTCCTGGGTTGGGGAGGGACACACAAGGCAGTCCTGGCCCATAGTCCCTGGACATGTCTTGCCCAACAGGAACGTCATGTCACCTGCCCAGTGGGGCCCAAGGCAGAAACATGGGTGGTTCTGAGCTGACCTTCTGCCTGACTGTGCCAGGGACACTTGTTCTCTGTAGGAATAAAAGTGGAAGCTGGGTGTGGTGGTGCGGGCCTGTGACCCAGCACCCTCAGAAGGGGCAGAGGCTGACAAGTTTGAGGTCAGCCTGGGATACATAGCACAACACTGTGCCAAGAACAAGCAAAAGTGTGTGTGTGCGTGCATGTGTGCCTGCGTGTGTGTGTGAAAGGCTTGCTCAGAGTTTCTACCTATTCACAAATTTAAATTTTTTTAAATTAAAAAAATAGAAAAAAAGAGCATTCTAAGAATCACTTCAGTTTTCAGTCCAAATAAAACAAGTTTAAGCATAAAAAACTGTGTGTGTGTGTAAAAACCAAAATCAACCTCATGATCACAACTCACCCCATTGTCTCCAAAGACAACCATGTCAGTGAACAGGCGACAGTCAAGCTACGCCTGCTTTTCATGTTCAGCTCTTTTTACTTAGCTTCTGACTAGACTTACGTTTCCTGTCTCTGATTAGAGAGTTAAGTGTGGTCATCGTCCATGCAAGCAAATGCATTCAGGCCATGTGGAACAGAAAAACTCCTGAGGGAAAAGAAAGGTGCAAGTCCTTCACGGTGCACAGGCCAGGCGACTTCCACACACAGCTGTGTAGTAGACCAGGGCTGCGGAGCATGGGGCAGACTCACGGGCCATGCCTGGCCTGGGCTCAGGTCCTCCTCCACGGCATCTCACCGGCTGACCCCTCTGCCCTGTTTCCTGCCCACCTCAGCTAGCTGCCAGAGAGAATAGAGGGTGATCTGAAGCACAGGCATGAATGAGTTAAAGCAGATAGAGTGCCAGGAACAGCACACAGTAAGTGCTCACTAAGTGCTAGGCTGTGAAGAAACAGGAGTGAGAGCAGAGCACCCACCCTGTGCCAGATCTGGCCTCCGATGGGTCCATGAGAGGGACTCTTAGCACACCAGGCTTCCAGACTGGGAGAGGGGCTGAAGACGGTCAAAGGTCAGCAGCATTTTCCCACCAACAACAGGTGAGGAACCCAGTGTACCCCGCAGAGGAGTGGACGAACGAAGCAGAGCATAACCACAGGATGGAGTGTTACACAGCCCTGGGGCGGAGGGAAGAGCTATGCCCACCCCAAGGTCAGCCTTGGGAACAGGCATACACTGGGTGACTCCCTTCTGCAGGAACTGTCCAGCCAGAAGACATGATCCTTAGAGACTGAAGAAGCTTAGCAGTTGCCAGGGTCTGGGGAGGGGTGGGGGAAGGGAGTCTGATCTGTGTGATGTTTCAGAGGGGATTGGCTCAGGGGCAGAATGGCTGCTGAGTATATGCAAGGCCTGGATTCTTCCCCCAGCACCACCAAGACAGGTAGATGATAGATAGATAGATAGATAGATAGATAGATAGATAGATAGATAGATGGATGGATGGATGATAGATAGATAGATAAATAAATAGATGATAGATGATAGATAGATAGATAAATAAATAGATGATAGATAGATAGATAGATAGATAGATAGATAGATAGATAGATAGATGGTAGATACATACATAGATAGTAGTGTGGGGGGAGATGCATTTCAGAACCATATAAAGGTGACCGTTACACAACATTTTTAAGTGTATAAATATATAAATAATACAGAAACTTTTGGGCTGAAGAGATGGCTTGGTGGTTAAGGTGTTTGCCTGCAATGCAGAAGGACCGGAGTTCAATTCCCCAGTGCCCATATACAGCCAGATGCACAAGAGGGCGCATGTGTCTGGAGTTCATTTGCAGTGGCGGAGGTCCTGCCCCCCCCTCTCTCTCAAATAAATAAATAAAATATTTTAATTAAAAAATAATAATACAGAAACTTTTAAATAGTTAATTTATGTTTGTGAATCTTCAGGGTTTTTTTTTTGTTTTGTTTTTTTTCGAGGTAGGGTCTCGCTTTAGCCCAGGCTGACCTGGAATTCACTATGCAGTCTCAGGCTGGCCTTGAACTCCTGGCGATCGTCCTACCTCCACCTCCTAAGTGCAGAGATCTTGAGTTATATCCCAGGCTGGTATTGAACTCATAGGATCCTCCCTCTAAGTGCCAGAATTACAGGCCAGTGCCACCATACCCAACTTCAATTTTTAACAAAGAAAAGAAAAAAAAAGTCCAAGTCACTAACGGAGTTCAGGGCTGCACAGGCAGTGACAAGGAAACCCCACATTGGGGAGCACAGCCATGGGCACACGAGGCAGCCTCTATCCGTGTGCTCACAGAGCAGAGTCTCCAGGTCAAAGGTACATGTGTGACTCCTCCTGGGACTAAGGGTGGCCTGTGTGGGCAGCTGCTCCAGAATCCCAAGGGTGGAGGCTGGCTGCCCTTTGGCCTGCACTTCCGGTCAGCCTGTGATTTCCACACCCGCCTCCTGCCTGCCTGGGTTATATTTAATCCTGCTCGCCTCCAGAAACCAGGATTCTGGGGCAGCATGGCCTCCTTCTAGCTCAGAGCCCTGTGGGGCCCATCGTGACCCAGAATGGCTCCGAAGCATCAGAACCTGGCTTGGCTCTTCTGAGCCTCAGTTTCCTCCACTGAAAACAGTGTGATGACTACTCAACCATAGGGAGGCTTGGGAGGCAGGATGGACGGGAAGACCTGGTACAGAGCTGGCTTATTGGGACAAAGGCACAGGCCTGCTGCTCTTGGCCCCAGGCCACTCCCACGGTGTCTTGAGCAAGCAGCTATGGAGTAGAAACTCATCCACGGGGCTGGGAGATGGCTCAGTGGATCAGGGCTGAGCAGACAGGAGGACATGAGACGGATCCCCAGCACCCATGTAAAAAGCTGGCCATGGCTGCTCATGTCTGTACCCCCAGGGTGAAGAGAGTAGAGACAGGTTCAGTGAGAGACTCAAGGAGCCTTTAATCCCAGCATTTAGGAGGTAGAGGGAGGAGGATTGCCTTGAGTTCAAGGCCAGCCTGGGGCTACATGGTGAATTTTCAATAGAGACCCTACCTTGAAAAAACAAAAAAAAAAAAAAAAGAGGAGAGAGAGAGAGACTCAAGGAAAGAAGGCAGAAGAGGGGTGAAAGAGGATATCTGATTTCTGCCTCTAAGCTCCAAACATGTGAATAGGGCACTTACATATCCACACATACATGCATACATCACACACACACATACACATACACATAAATTCTACACATACACACGGCAAAAGGAAAAAAATCTAAACATGTCCACGGTATACAGCTCAGAGAAAGAGCAGATGAGAATGCGAGCCTCTTGGTGACTCAGAGCTTAGTAGCCATGATGACTTATTTATATATTTTTAAATGTATTTTTATTCATTCATTTATTTTTATTTATCTGCAAGCAAAGAGAAAGAGAAGAGAGCCAGAGAGGATGGGCATGCCAGGGCCTCCAGCCACTGCAAATGGACTCCAAATGCATATGCCACTTTTGCATCTGGCTTTACATGAGTACTGGGGAATCTAACTTGGGTCGTTAGGCTTTGCAGGCAAGCACCTTAACCACTAAGCCATCTCTCCAGCCCGACTTTTTCAGACTTTTAAAGGCTCACATGTGCTTCCATGCACGCAGATCCCTTCTGGAAGCCCCCACGAGAGGCTGGACTACAACAGGTTGCTTCCAGTGATGGCAGGGAAAGATTTTTACAAAATTATTTTTATTTATTTATTTGCAAGCAGAGAAATAGAAGAGAGACAGAGAGAATAGGCACATCAGGGTCTCCAGCCACTGCAAATGAACTCTAGACACCTTGTGATCTGGCTTTGAATCAGATCACAAGGTGGAGAAGATCCAAGTTTACTTGGGCTCCAGGGAATCGAACCCAGGTGATTAGGCTTTGCAGGCAAGCGCTTTAATGTGCCCATGGAGCCATCTCTTCAGCTCAAGATTGTTTTGTATTCTCTTGAATGTTCTCAGGTGCACATATATACTTTTATAACAAAATAATTCAAAATGCAAATACACTCTGAAACAAAACCAGAATTCTTCCACAAATCCTTAATGGAACAGAAGAGCATGGCTCCTGGCTTCACCTCTTCCAAGAAGTCCTCCTGACCACCCAGGTACACTGCTTCTCCCCACTGAAGGGCTCACACTGCCTAGGGCTGCCTCTCAGTCAGTCTCTCTTGTGAAGCTTGGAACTAGGAAGGCTTGCAGGGAAGGAAGGGCCTGTTTGACTCAGCCCTGATCCTCAATGAGTGAAGGATGAGGTTCAGCCAGCTGCCCAAGATCACAGAGTGTTTTTTTGCTGGTCTTTTTTTTTTTTGCTGGTTTTTGCTCTGATTACATCACACCACTTCCTGACTTCTCCTGCAAAGTACCCTCCTACTCTACAAAAACAATCTAAAGAGACCACCTGGGGCTGGAGAGACTGCTCAGCAGTTAAGGTGCTTGCCTGCAAAGCCTCATGAACCCAGTACCCACGTAAAGCCAGATGCATATGGTGGCACATGCATCGGGAGTTTGTTTACAGTGGCTAGAGGTCCTGGTGCACCCATATTCTCTCTCTTTCTCTCTGCTTGAAAATAATTTTTAAAAAATTTTAAACTAGGCCACCAAGATATTGTTCAAATGGCCACCATGCATTGTGCAGTTGTGGTAGCACTTGGGGACTGGGAGGAAAGGTCATTCAGGCCCCAAGAAGCAGCTAGAGAGACCCCGAGTGTGGGAAATGCCAGGCAGTGTCCCAAGCAGAGCTGAGCAGAACAACTGCAGAGGAAGCTTTTTTCCCTCTTGCCTTCTTCTTTTTTTTTTTTTTGGTTTTTCAAGGTAGGGTCTCGCTCTAGTCCAGGCTGACCTGGAATTCATTATGTAGTCTCAGGGTGGCCTTGAACTCATGGTGATCCTCCTACCTCTGCCTCCCAAGTATTGGGATTAAAGACGTGCGCCACCATGCCCGGCTCCCTCTTGCCTTCTTATCTGCCACTTCCAACCTGAGATGTCAGACTCCCAAACTCAGTTAGGAACTCTTAATGATGGCTGTGTTGCCATGAGGCCCATTGAGGTCTCTCTATAACCCATTGTACAGGAGAGAAAGCCAAGGGTCAAAGAGGCTTGACCCTACTGAAGATTCCAGGGTTGTCAGGAGAAGCAGAATCTCAAGTCAGCCTGTGTGCATAACAGGGTCCCATGTGCCATGTGACTTTGAGTCTGGCTGCCTGGGTTTACAGTGGTTCCTAACCCTCAGGACCTCATGAGGATTAAATGCCCTAGTCTTCTGAGGCACTTCAAGCCAGTGCCTGACACACACAAGTACTTAGTGATTGCTATATTTGTGGCTGATGGCTCTCTCCCAGAGAGAGAGAGACAGAGAGAGACAGAGAGAGACAGAGAGAGACAGAGAGACAGAGACAGAGACAGAGAGGGAGGGCACACCAGATCCTGCACTCCAGTCACTGGAAATGAGCTCCATGTGCACAAATGCGTCATTGTGCATCTGGCTTTACGTGGATAGTGGGGAAGTGAATCTGGCTGTATGTCGGGGGCGAAAGCCTTTGGGGGCCCACGGAGGCACACCCTGGCTTAGGCTCAGGATGGCACTTGACAGCTTGCCAAGAGGGGCTCGGCTTAATAGGTTTCAGGAGGTAGTCCTGATTGGCTATTTGCACATTATGCCCGTAGTGCGCACAGGTTCTTATCGTAGACTGACCAACAACTCCCTGATTGGCCAAGGGGCTCTATATATGTTGTTTCATTTTCGGCAGTAAGAGAGAGAGCAATAAGGGAGAGCAATAAAGAGAGAACACGCATTCTTCCACCCATAAGCGGTGTGTGTGTGTGTTTGTTTTGTGTGTGTGTGTGTGTTTGTTTTGTGTGTGTGTGTGTGTGTGTGTGTGTGTGTGTGTGTGTGTGTTTTATCATTGCCCCCGCTGGCGGTGGGCAGTGACAGCTGTAAGGCTTTGCAGGCAAGTGTCTTAACTGCTAGCTCTTTTGATGCCAAGTAAGAGACAGAATTCATGCCAGTATGAGAGGCCATTTATTGTTCAGGGGCTGGGTGTCCACATTTTGGGGGACCCCCTCCGCTGCTTCCTTCCCCAATGTCGCTGTGGACCCCTTGAGTGTCAGGTGGCTTAGGTGATGGGGGGAGCACATCTTCAAGTGCATATAGTCCAGGGTGTCAGTGAAGCTCCTGCTTCCCCCAAGGTCTGAGACCAGCAGTCGTCTGCCAGAGCCCCAGAGCCAGCCTGTCCAGGGCGAGCTGACCTCAGCTCTGCAACTGCACTCAGCCAATTGTTTTCTGAAATGGTCCACCACCAGCCAAACCTCACCGATGACCTACACAAACAAGCACGCATTCTGTTCCCAAAATGAAGGGACCTGGGGACAATGAGCTCTTTCTTGCCTTAATTTTTTTTTGGAAGAGGTACCCTGACAGTCCCAGTCCTCCAACTTTTTGACTCACACAAGCCTCAAACTTTTGGTGTGGGGAAATTCATAGCTGAGACTGTCACCCCAGCCCTCCTGGGCCACTGAGCCAGCCTTTCAGAAGGTCTCCTCCAAAACAGAAATTGAGTCTTCTTGGCCTTCAATCCCCTGGGTCTCCACACTGTCGAAGGATCCAGTTATCTTCTGGAGGAGGCATTGAGCTGGGTGCTCTCTGGTCCTGTCTACACCTCCAGGCTCACCTCCTGCCACACACTGAACACTGGCTGGTGAGTAATACCAACCATCCGTCCACATCTCCACCCTCAGTAGAGGTTAGGGTTAAATGGGAGAGATGGCTCAGTTGGTAAGGTGCTTGCCACTCAAGCATGTCTTCTTTGATCCCTGGTGCCCACCTTAAAGCTGGGCATGGTGGTAGTTGCACGCCTGTAAACCTGATGCTGGGAAGGCAGAGACAGGGACTTCCTAGGACCCACCAGCTAGCTAGTCTAGCTGGATTAGTGGGCTCTAAGTTCAGTGAGAGACCCTGTCTCAAAAAATAAGGTGGGCAGGTTGTGGTGGTGGCACATGCCTTTAATCTTAGCACTCAGGAGGTAGAGGTAGGTGTATCACCATGAGTTTGAGGCCAGCCTGGGCTACAGTGAGACTCTATTTAGGGGAAAAAATAAGGTAAAGAGTGATTGAAGAAGACACCTCACATCAACCTCTGGCCTCCACCTGCCCACATGCATGTGTGTTCATACTCACACTCATATGAGCACACATACATACACACTCATATGAATATACATACACACTCATATAAATACACATTACACACACACTCATATGAGCACACATACACACACACTCATATTAGCACACATACAATCATATGAGTACACATTACACACACACTCATGAGCACACATACACACTCATATGCACACACATACACACTCATTAGCACGCATACACACACTCATATTAGCACACATACATACACACACTCATACGAGCACACACACACACACACACTCATATGAGCCCACACACACACCCCACCTATACACATAAAAGAAAACTGAAGAACTGAATGAGAGCGCCGGGGTGCTAACCCAGAAGAAGCCCCTCGTGTGCGGCCAGTGTTTGTGTCCTACCTGCCGGCCACCCACTAAGGATTGCCCACTCATCCGGCTTGTTTTGGACTCTCAATAGCCAAGTTTGCAAACTGGAACATAGTTGAGAATGGGCAGGGTCCCAGGCAGAACCAGGCCACGTGTGGTCAGCACATCTTAGAATGTCTGTGACCTCAGAAGAGCTGTTCCTAGCTGAAATCCAGTATGACATCTGCAAATGAGAAGCTGGGATCAATGACTGTTGGTGTCCAGTGTTCCAAGGTGTGTCCTCCATCCACGCCCCTTCCTGTCACATTGTTGGGCAACCCATGGACGAGGTCCTGTAGCACACCCTGCACGAGGTGCCACTCCCTCCTCTGCCCTCGAAAACTGGTCACTTCTGGCCAGCAGCTCTGATCCCTTCCTGTGAAGGAACATGGTTGTCACCAGACTCAGAGAGGAGGTGACTGACAGGCTGATGACAAAGGCAGCTCTGTCCCCAGACCTGTGGTTGCCCTTTGTTGCTGTGTGTCTCCTGGAGCTCCCTCCTCTCTCCACCTCAGGGTGGTGACAGTCCATAGGGGCTCAAGTGGGCACTGGGCACCCTTCCTCTACAGACATGTCAGCGCCTCCAGAGGCTACACCCAGAGGTCACAGACACTGAGCCTAGTGGCCAGTGAGGAGGACACCCAAGCAGCAGAAGAGCACTTGGCCCCCAGTTCACAGAAGTGGGGCCACAGGTCTGGAGTGGAGTGGTCCAGGGGATGTGAGGGTGCAAGTTGCCAGGGCTGCTCCTTTGGGAAGGGCAGTAGTAGGGAGGAAGCCTGGTCACAGGGTCGAAAAAGCACAGCCCCTGAAACTTTCATAGGAATGGCCACTTTCATATTTGCCAATGCAAATGTCAGATATAAATGTCATTTTTATATCAAAATATCCATGTGCCTAGCTCTGAGGCAGCCCTCACTCAACTTCAGACACTTTGTTGATCTAATTATGCCATTTTGTAATGTAGTGTGTGTGTGTGTGTGTGTGTGTGTGTGTTTCAGTGCTGGGAATCCAACCCTTGGGAAAGCTAGCCACGTGTTCTCTCACTCAGATGGGTCAGGGCATCCCTGCCCTTGACTCTAGTGGCTTGAAATGACTTCACCAGAAGACAAAGGAAGCCAGCCCTGGGTCACGGTGACGGCTTGTCACCCCCAAGTTCACATGGTGACTCTCACTCCCAAGGTGATGTATAAGGTGGTAGAGTTAACTTCTCACTGCTGGTACAAAACACCTGACCAGAAGCAGCTTATGGGAGGAAAGGGTTTATTTCAGCTTACAGTCTTGTTTCATCATGGTATGGCAGAGCTGAGGCTGGTTCACATTTAGTCACATATCTGGGTAGAAGTAGCCTAAGTAGGCCTGGAGAGATGGCTCAGCAGTTAAGGCACTTGCCTCCAGTTCCTAAGGCCCTGGGTTCAATTCCCCAGGATCCAAATAAGCCAGACCCACAAGGTGGTGGCCCTGGTGTGCTCTCTCTCTCTCTCTCTCTCTCTCTCTCACTCTCTCCTTGAAAATGAATAAATAAAATATTTTTAAAAAAGATCCCAGCTCTCCGTCTTGGATCTAGTTTAAAAAAAACTTAAAAAAAAGAAGTAGCTTAAGTACTGGGCTTAGAGCTGGGCTAATAAACCTTAAGGCCCGCCCCCTCTTCTAGCAAGGCTCCACCTCCCAGAGGCTCTACCATCTGGGGACCAAGTATGAGGCTTCATCACAAACACATGAGGTTATGGTGAGAAACCTTACATTCAAGCTATCACATTCTGCCCTTCCATAGACTCATGGCCCTCTCATGATGCAAAATGCATTCCGTCCAACTTTAAAAGTCCACACAGTCTTTACTAGTCTCAACACAGTTCAAAAATCCAAAGTCCAAAGTCTCATCTGAGATGCAAGGCAGTCTCTTAACTGTGAGCCTGCAAAATCAAGGCACAAGTTACATTCAAACACATCATGGCACGGAGTGAAGTTTTCCTTTGCAAAAAGAGGAATAGCGAGAGCCAGGAGTGGTGGCGCATGCCTTTAATCCCAGCACTTGGGAGGCAGAGGTAGGAGGATTGCCGTGAGTTCAAAGCCACCCTGAGACTACATAGTGAATTCCAGGTCAGCTTGGACTAGAGCGAGAACCTACCTCAAAAAAAAAAAAGAAGAAGGAATAGCGAGGAAAAATCAGACCGATGCAAGACAGAAAGTAAGCAGGCAAACATGTCTGTCATCTAAGTCTCCTAAAGGAATTCTCTTGGCCTTAGTTCACTTCTCCAGCCTTGGCTGCTTGCTTTCCAGGCAGATCCACCTGAGCCAGAGGCAGCAGCTTTCCTGGGTGGCCATCCCATCGTCCTGGCATCTCCAAATTTCTGCAGTCTCCATTGCAACCCATGGTTCATCCTTATGGCTTCATGCCATGACCCCTCATGGCCTTTGTGCAGGAACCATGACCCCGCCAGGGGCCATGTCCAAAACACTGTTACAAATCCAATGACCCTTTCCTTCCTGCATTTGTCTACTTCCTAAACCGGTACCAAATTTACTAATCCAAGGAAGAATAAAACCTATTTTGAGGAGAGAAAACTCCTTCAGCTCTTCCTTAAGGCCCCTCCGTTCAAGAGTCAGCAGTCCTCCCTTTGTCCCAGGGCAGAACAGCTGGCCCATCCTCAAGGTGGGAACCTTTTCAACAATCACAGCTGAGCCAGGCTGCAATCTCTGGCTGGAGACTTTCATTTGCTTCCATACAACTCTTATAGCCTTCACACCTGTCTGCTATGTTGCTTTCCCCAGCAAATGCACTAGTCTATTACTTTTTTGTTTTTTAAAGCAGGGTCTCACTCTAGCCCAGGATGACCTCAAACTCACTCTACAGCCCCAGGCTAGCCTCAAATTCACTTCAATCCTCTTCCCTCAGCCTCCTGAGTGCTGGGATTAAAGGCCTGTGCCACCATGCCCAGCATTCCAGCCCATTACATTTTGTCATAGTTTTTTGTTTTTTTTTTTGAGGTAGGGTCTTGCTGTAGCCCAAGCTGACCTGAATACCTTTGAACAACACAATAAACATCAACAAACCTAAAGCTTGTTCCCCAGTCAACCTGGGTGAACCCTGGCCCACTCACACGAGGTCTTCTCCGTGGGGAGGGCAGGAAGGGGTGCCTACTGAGCACCCTCAGAGGCATTCGGGGCTCCTAAGTGCTCTACCTGAGGGAGGGAGCCAGCCAGCATACAATAAGGGTGTTCCTGTTGTCCCCGGGTGGGGTTTTGGCCCTAGACCCTAGAGACAGAGGCACCAGGGTAGATTGTGCCAATGGGGACAGTGACAGGGCCACCCAGACCCATGAGCCTTAAGCTACGGCTGCAGAAGTCTTTAATGTGATTCTAATTGTTCTGAGCGCTGAGACCATGTCCGGAGGACAAACTGGATGAAATAAAATAAGAAAGCACTCAAATTCTTGCCCACAGTGGGAACATGCTCCCCTGGTCCTCAAGGCTGTCATGGTTCCTCCCCAGGTCAGCCACAGAATGGAACCATCAGATACAGGTGATCGCAAGCGCACCCAGCGACACAGAGGAGCACACGTGACCGCCGCTGTAAGAGAAATGGGGGAAGTGTGTCCACACGTACTCCATGTTGTCATCCTGGTCGGGCGGTGTGATAGTGACCATCCGAGCTGTGACCTCTTTGTCAAAATCCCTGGTGTCAGTCTCAGAGGCGACCCGGGGCTTGACGGGGGGTTGAGCTGCTTCTCATACACATCCTGCCACACCAGGCTGCGCGATCTCCTTGGCGTCCTCACAGCCACCACCCGGGTCCTCGATCAAGTCCGAGAGCAAGGACTTGGCCTTGGGGCTGTGGGAAGCAGATCTCCATGAGGATGAGCTCAAACAGCTTCTGGTGGTCCTGGTTGCAGAAGGGCGCACAGCATCTCCGGCCTGACCGTGCCAGCCCCACCAGTCCACTGTGCTGCCAGGGACTCAGGCATGCGCAGAAGGACTTCACGGTGGCCCATCTTTGATGCGGTGATCTCGACGTGCCCATCCTAGTTCTCCAACACAGGGTTCGGGTACACCACATTCTTTTTTTTTTTAAATACTGTATTCATTTTTCAAGCAGAGAGAGAGAGAGAGAGAGAGAGAGAGAGAGAGAGAGAGCGAGCCAGGGCCACCACCTTGTGGGTCTGGCTTATGTGGGTACTGAGGAATTGAACCTGGGGCCTTAGGCACTGGAGGCAAGTGCCTTAACCACTGAGCCATCTCCTCAGCCCAACACCACATTCTTCTCCTAATACAGGCACCCTAAAAGCAGGAACGGTCCTCAGAAATCACACGCACAGGGACAGGTGGAAGAAGTACTCGACCCGTTGGCATATACCCCATGACAAAGCAGAGGTGGTTGTGGGTCTGGAAGGAGGACTTCAGGGCCATGAGGAGGGGGTGCCTGGAATTCCTCAGTCATGGTTCTCAGTGATGGTGGGGGCCACCCCATCTTTGGCACCAAGAATCTTGGTGTCATAGTAGTGGCCTTCTCCTTCGTTAGGATCACTTTCCCCAAGGTGCCCTCTCGTCAGCCGACATTGTGCCACTGAGAAGTTGGGGAAGGGGGGACTCAAGCTGCTCTCTGTCCTGAGGCCGCGCCTGGTAGCCAGTAGAGGTGCCATCCTTGAGGAAGTAGTGTGGATGTATTCCTCTCCCGTGCAGCCAGCCTTCCTTCACCACTGCCACATCAGTTCATGGCAGCCATGACCCCCAGAGGCCTGGGTGGCCCCATGATGCTTGGAGTCTCTTCTTAGCAGGGGCCCAGCCCAGCTGGCCACAGCCACCTGTGTCCCCAGCTGCAGTCCCAGCCTCTCAGCATCCCTCGTGCACCTGCCTACCCCAGTCCATTACCTTTTAAGTTCTCAGGACACAGCACTCCAACCCTCTATAAAGTGAGGCGAGGAAGTGTCTGCCTCAGGATGCTCCCAACTCAGGGTCCGACAGGCCCAGCAACCTGCCCTTGGGTGTTGGGTGCCGGCCTCCCCAAGGCTCCTCCTGCTACTCCATCCCCACCACTGGCCCACACGCCCCTTCTTCCTCCCCCAACCTCGATACAGCCCAGATCCTGTAAATGCTTTCCAGATTGGGGCTGCTTCCACTGGGGTGGTTAGGACCCCTGTCCACAGCACCACCCTTCCCATGGTGGGCAGCCTAGCCCTATTTACCCTCACTTGGCCTCTGAGCCAAGGCACTTCAGAACTGTTGTACCACCATTATTCCTTCAGTGAGCTTCCTCATTGACAGCCTGAGTTCAACACATGTGCCCAGCATGTGAAAAGCTCATGGGAACATGATGGGCAGCCAACATGTCCTGGAGCTGAGCCCCCGAGGGGCACAGATGTTGATGACTCCATGACATGACCAGCAGTTTCCTCCCGCTGGTGAGGGCTGGGAAGAGAACTACCAGGCGAGCGGAGGGCACAGCGGCCAGCCTCAGAGGAAGAAAGTGGGTCAGTGTGCTGTGGAGGCGGGAGGCCAGCTGTGATGATGTGCTGGGCACAGGCACATGGAAGGACACGCAGTGCAGAAAAGTGCTCTGAGCCCACAGAGCCTGATCACAGCCAGCTTTACAATAAAGAAAAAAATTCAAAGAGCCAGCTTGCATCCACATATATGAAATTCAAAACGGGCAAAGCCAAGTCCATTTGCAGGGGCAGGATCAGGAGGGGGCTTGCCTTTGGAATGGGGAGGGTGATGGGAAAGGGACTCGGGGAACATGGCCGGTGGTGAGTTTCCTGCCCTTCAGTTGCAGGCCAGGTTATAAGAACTGAAGGATTCCCTGAGACTCATCCAATAGATAAGCCACATTTTGTCTAGTTTAAACATACACAGAAAGGAAGGAAGGGTGAGAGGGAGAGAAGGAGGGGGGGAGGGAGGGAGGGAAGAAGAACAAAGGAAGGGAGGGAGGGAGAGGAAGGTTTAATAATAAAATGATGAGATGAAGTATCAGAAAACAAATCCTGGAGCGGACCTAAGGCCTCAGGCAGGTTGTCAGACTTTGTCATTCATTCATTAAACAACAATCACTTCATTCATTAAACAACAGTCACTCGGTCCCATAGAGCTCTGTGAGCCTCAGAATCTCTGCACACAGCGTGTCTGGTGGATGTGGCACTTGGTCATTGGTCCCTCCCCTGGATCACTGTCTGACCGCCTCACCCTCACCCATGAAATGGTAAGTAGGGCTAATGACTGTAGGAAGCCCTGCCTGTTGCTTTCCTCCCCACCCCTGCCTGGGCCAGGCCCATCTTTAAATACACATGACATTCCCAACCTGTGTGTACGGTTGTGCTCACTTCTGTCTCTCCCCTGGACCGTGGGACCAGCAGTTCCTCTTCTCTGGGAAGCTTGCCTCGGGGTCCTCTTTCACTACTTCTATCTGCAGGGACAGGCCTTGCAGGGGTGTGGGGGGCCAGCACAACAAAGAACTGTCTTTTAAAATGTCACTGAGGGGCTGGAGAAGTTAAAGGTACTGGCTTGCAAAGCTTGACTGCCTGGGTTTGATTCCCCAGTACTCGCATAAAGCCAGATGCACAAAGTGGTGCATGCATCTGGAGTTCATTTGCAGTGTCAGGAGGCCCTGGTGGGCCCATATACATTCTCTCTCTCTCTCTCTCTCTCTCTCTCTCTCTCTCTCTCTCTCTCTCTCTCTCTCTCTCTCTCTCTCTTAAATAAAAACTATTTAAAAAAAAAAGACCCTGAGAATCTCTGGGGCCACACACAGTTCTAGAAAGCACCACCATAACCTACTAGGGGAACAGAGACTGATACCAAGGACTGGGCTGGCAGGATTGTGGCTGTTAGACCAGTGTTAAGGGCAGGCCTCCAACCTGGAAGCTGTCAAACAGAATTTTCTTTCTCTAAAAAATATGCCTTTGTGTGTGTGTGTGTGTGTGTGTGTGTGTGTGTGTGTGTGTGTGTGTGTTTGAACCACTTTGCATCTGGCTTTACATGTGTGCTTGGTCAGCAGGATTTGTAAGAAAGTGCTGTTAACCACTGAACCATCTCCCCAGTACCTCAAATTTATTCTGCCTTAGGGAAGTCTCCCTAGGGAAGCTTCAACTATGTTCCTCAGGCCCTCAACTGCTCAGACAAGGCCCACCCAAGGACAACCTCCTTAACTTAGCCAACAGAGAGTGGCTGTCAGCTATGGAGCCGAGGTTCCTTCCCCACAACACCGGCAGCGATGAGGTTAAATGAGCGGGATTGGAGCCTGGTCCATTGACTCATAAACTAATGTGCTCGTCCTCTGTGGGGATCTTTTCCTTTCTTGAGTTCTTGATGGAGCAATGTTTCCTGGGAGCGATTCCCATTGCCTTCTCAGTGAGTGTCTGAACCTGTCCTAGTTCAGGGAACTTCTGGGGAGTAAGGGGAGTCCTCACACTGTTCCACGCTTTACCCATCTGGAGGGAGGAGGCAGAACACTGGCCTGGCATGAGCCCAGCTGGGAACTCGGTCCTGAGGGTCCCAGGTGGCTCTGCTTCATCACACCAGAGCTGGAGGCTCGTGGGCGGCCACTGGGGACACACAGGAACCTGGCAGCTGCTCTGCACTGGCATTTCTCGGCCCAGATGGAGTGTAATCTCTCTTCCCTCCCACAAACAGATTGGGCCCACCCCTCCTCCTCCTCTCGTCCCCACCCATTCTTCCCCAGAAGTCCCTGTCTCTGACAGGGGCCAGCCACCTTTCCCTAGTCCCAAAGACACTTTTCTTACTCCTTCTTTTTGCAAGGTAGGGTCTCACTCTAGCCCAGGCTGACCTCGTGCTCTCTCTGTAGTCCCCGGCTGGCATCAAACTCATGGCAATCCTTCTACCTCTGCCTGCTGAGTGCTGGGATTAAAAGCATGCACCACCACACCCAGCTCATTCGCTACTCATTCTAAAGGGACACAGGTACAGCCAACTGGGGACAAATGTGGGCCTAGCTCAAGGTTCGAGCTATAAGGGCACTGTCCCTGTTGCAGTCCTGTCCTCTCTCAGACACAGTCCTGGGCCCATCAGAGGCTTGTGGCTTCTCCTGATGTCACCCTGTCCTTGTTACTCTCCCTGTCCTATGCTCCTGTGCTTGGAGAGGCCCAGTCTTCCATATATGGACGAGGGCCTGTGTCACCAAGAACTTAGGTCCTGTGCGTTCAGCTCACATGTGAGAGGCACCCTCATCTTCCAGGTTCTCGGCCTTCCTCGAGGGTCCCCTCCCCAGATCGGGAACTTGTGTCCCAACTGGTCTTGGGGTCTTAGAATCCAGCCTCTGTTGTGCCAATCAGATGCCTCCTCCAGAGCATGAGGGAAGTCATTTTCCAGAGGAGGAAGCTGGCTCTGGGAGGCTCTGCCTGGCTCACACTCACACCAGGGATTCAGGACCAGATTTAGCTGACCTTCAGGCCACCTGCTGAGTGCCTGCCTCTCCTGGAGGACTGCTCCAAAATCTCTCAGCCCGTCAAGGCCTAGACAAGAGCTGTGCACAGTTACCCCACCCTGACATTTCTCCCCATGCTTGTCCAAAGACTCACAAGACAGCAAAATGTGACTGTCATTCTCAGCACTGATCAAGGGGAAGGGTGAACATATTTGGGGTTGGATCTGCCCAGTGACCCCAAGAATGAAGCTGAGAGACTCCAAGCACAGGCTTGGGAGTCAAAAACTGGGCCTTGACTGCTGGCTCTGCCACCAACCAGCTGTTTGAATAGGGCTGTTTCCCAGCGTCTCTAGGCTTCCTCGACTATAAAATGAGGGTAAGACAGGTGTGTGTCTCTCGCCTTTAATCCGAGCCCTTGGAAGGGATCACTGTGAGTTCGAGGCCAGCCTGGGACTACAGAGTGAGTTCCATGTCAGCATGGGCTAGAGTGAGATCCTATCTTAAAAAAAGAAAGGAAAAAAATGAGGGTAAATTTGGGGCAACCCCACACAGTGCCAGTTGGCTGCTTATTCTGAGACCAATCTTTGAAGCTGGAGATCGTGAAAGAAGTGACAATGGGGAGTTGTGCATAGATTCATCCATCTCCACTTCTGAGCGTGCAGCACAGCATAGGTGTTCCCTGACAATAAAAGTGGCACATTTGTAAATCTGTTTACTGATCAAGTGTAATCTGTAGCTGCACCCATGTCTTACTAGAGAGACTGTTGGCTTGCTTCGGGTGACTTTGGGGAAGACAGTGCCTGGGCCCTGCAACGACAGGGGCTGTTACTGTATTTTCAATTTTGCATCACGTGACTGTTAGCTTTCTAAAACTTACACATGAACTGGAGAGATGGCTCAGTGATCAAAGGCAAAGCCTGATGGCTCAGGTTCCATTCTCCAGTATCCACATAAAGCCAGATATACAAAGTGGCGCATGCATATGGAGTTCCTTTGCAGTGGCAGGAGGCTCTAGGGTGCCCATTCTCTCTCTCTCTCTCTCTCTCTCTCTCTCTCTCTCTCTCTCTGCTTGCTTCTTTCTGTCTCTTTCAAATAAATAAATGAATAGCTTTTAAAAACCCACACACGATTAGACTTAGTAACTTCTCATTTGCCTTTCAAAATGACCTGCTAGAGAGATTGATCCTGGTGTATTTGACAAAGAAAGATGAAGTGACTTGTTCAGTTGATAAAGCCAGGAGGCGAAGCTGGACTTGAACTCCTGACTGATCTTGCAGCTGCCAGGCTGAGGCTCCTGGAGGTGGAAAACTGAGATGGGTAGGAGGAGCCCAGGGCCATGCCCGCTGACCTCCTGGGGGTGTGGTCCCAGCCTGGCAGGTCTGAGAACCTGCCCCACAGGCCTCAGCTCTGCAGGGAAAGAAACAAAAATAGCCGATGGAGAGGCCAGCGGCTGTGGACAACGCACATGCCTTTCCCATGACTCGGTCCCGGGTGCCAGGCCCTGGGCTGGGCCCTAAGAGGCCAAGCCCAGCTCACAGGGAGGGGCTAGCAGCCAAGTGGACGTGGTGGGAAAGAAGTTCCAGAACCCCAGAGAGATTTGCAAGAGAGGGGGGGGACCTGGGGACTGTCCTGCAAGCCTCGAGAAAGTCACGGTAGAGGCAACGTCTAAGCAGAGGGGCTGTGGCATTCTAGGAAGGTGCAAAGCAGAATGGTGTGGTGAACATGGTCATGAGGAGAGGAAGAACCTGGGCACAGGAGAAGGAGAGGGCCCAGATGCAGGGTGGGGCTGGGAAAGCAGACCATCCAAGACGATGGGGCAATGGGAAGCTAGAGAGAAGGAGGTTGACATGACATGATTTCACAACTGAAAGGTTTGCTGCCTCAATCCCATAAGTCCCTCTGTCATGTGAGGTCTTGGGGGAGGGGTGGTGCACATCCCCGAGGATGGTTATTCTGGAATAAACCATTTGAACACTTCTTGCACCTGATTGGCTTCTGAGGTCCCCAAGCTCAAATATCTCCATCCTTAATCCTAGACCCTGACACTGTAGCCCTGGTTGCTACATGTACCCACCCACCTGGGTGTCCTGCGGGGCCTGGGCTCCCAAGTTCTCCCCCAGGTCAGATGGGGCTATATTCCAATCATACCTGTTGCTTCCTTGCTCTATGCTTTTAGACAACTTGCTGGCTTCTTTCAAAGCCTCAGTTTCCTCATCTCATAAGGGCCCTAAGGATCCCTAAGCAGGTCAGAAAGTCAGTGGGTACAGCCCCCAGCACAAAGTAGAGCAAGAGGGGGTGCCTGAGCTCTTGCTTGGTGTTGCTTTCCCCAACACAGATGACTATGTTCACAGATCTGTGATTTGCTCGCCTCCTGAGCTTCCAGCCCTCCTAGGGGCAAAAGAAGCTTGTTTTGTTTGGTTTGGTTTCCTGGATGCAAAGTACCAGTTGGTGGCTTTTTCCAAGCCTGGTGCCTGCAGGCTGACAATCTTCTTAGCCGACAATGGTGTCCTCTAGAAAGAAGCTAACATTTGGGGGTAACCTGGGAGTGAGATTTTTCTGAAGGACACCTTTATCTCAAAACCAGGATGAAGTGCAATACGGTCTTTGGAAAAGTGAGGCCTGAGGGTTACCAAGCAGAATTCCCATGATCCTTGTGAGGCTGTGGATGTGGCAAGTGGGTGCAGTTTCTCCCTGAAGGCCAGGCCACCTCGTGTCCCTGTGTCTTCCTTCCTTTCCTTTTTGGAGATTAATGGGCACTGGAGGTTTGGGCCTTAAATTCAATAGAGTGCCTGGGTGCTCTTCACCATGTTGGTCAGATGGGATGGGTTCTTTCAGCCTTCAAAGACTTATGAGATGGGCGCCTTTACATACATCCTGGAGGGTCTGGTTCCTGATTTGCTTTGTTTTTCAACAGATCGAACACGGAATGTCCACTGCTAGAGACTGGGCATTATTCAGCCCAAGAAGAACAGCAGAGGCTGAATGCCTTCCTTCATCTTTTTCCCAGATGAGCTGGGCAGACCTGTGACAGGTCTCATTCCCTCACCACTGGGGACACATGAGACAAGCCCAAGGATTCCATGGTGTGCGCCTGAGAATGGTCGGTGTTGTCATAAGCACACTGCAATCTGGATGTGAGAAGTTCTGTGAGGAGAAGAGCTCTGAAAGGAGAGAGGCCCTGCAGAGGGTAGAAGTCCTGCAAGGGGAGAGGCCCTGTGGAGGAGAGAGAGGCCCTGTAGAGGGGAAAGCTTTGTGGAGGGAGAGGCCCGATGGCGGAAAGAAACCACGTGGAAGGGAGGGAGAAGCTCTGTAAGAAAAGATGTCCTGGAAAGGAGAAAGGTTTACATAGAGGAGAGAGACCCATGGGAGGAAAGAAGCCCTGAGGAAAAGAGAGGCTCTGTGGGGGAGGTTCTAGGGAGGGAGAGACCCTGTGGGAGAGGTTCTAGGGAGGGGAGGAACTCTGGGGGAGAGAGGCTCTCTGGATGGGTGAAGTGCAGTCATTTGAAGAAAACATTGTTACCTGGGTGGATTTTGCAATCCTACCTCAGATCTATCACTTCCTGGTTGTAAGTAAGTCCCTTGATCAAGGTCACTTCTTCCGTCTGCTTCTGAAAGATGGACTGTAATGGCTCTCAGAGGGTCGTGAGGACTTGATGCTGTAACTCCCTTCAGCATGCTGCGGCCAGCCTGGCTCGTGTGGAGTGTTCAGTACATGTGCTGTTTCTGGTGGTTCCTGTGGTGGTTATGCAAACAGCAGGCAAAGCCTTCTGTAAGTACAGGAGGGCGGGAGCAGCATTTTTCTGAATAAAGGAGTCTAAAAAGAGAGATGAACCAAGGCAGCCTCTTCCCAGTGACCAGGAGTGGAAGCTACCATGGTGTCACCATCTGCTGAATGAAAAACAAAATGTGGAATGGATGCTGATCCCATTGGCACATTAATTAGCTTTAAAAGGGAAGAAGCAGCTGGGTGTTTTGGGAGGCTGAGGTAGGAGGATCCCCATGCGTTTGAGGCCATCCTGTGACTACATAGTGAGTTCCAGGTCAGCCTGGGCTACAGAGAGACCCAACCTCAAAACAAAACAAAACAAAACAAAACAAAAAGCCTGGAGAGATGGCTTAGCAGGCAAAGCCGAAGGACCTGAGTTCAATTCCCCAGTACCCACATAAAGCCAGACACACAAGATGGTGAATATGACTGGAGTTTGTTTGCAGTGGCTGAAGGCCCTGGTTCTCTCTCTCTCTCTCTCTCTCTCTCTCTCTCTCTCTCTCTCTCTCATAAATAAATAAATATTTAAATTAGTTAATTCAATAATTAAATTAAAGAAAGAAAGAGTCCACACACCAAAACAGAGGCACCTAGGGCCATCCCATCCATACTGACAGCAAGGAGGAGAAGGGTCGGTGTCAGGATCTGGGGAAGGAGGAATAAGATCGTGTGGCCAGAGTTTCAGTTTGAGTAGATGGTGTGATGGATCATACCTGAAGCAGGGGGATTGTCACAAGTTGGAGGTCAGCCTGGTGTATAGTAAGTCCCAGGATAGCCTGGGCTAAAGATTGAGCCTTTGCCTCAAAAAGAGAAAAGAAAGTTCTGGAGCTGCATAGTGGTGATAGTCACACAACAATATGAATGTGTTGAACGCCACTGAGCTGTACACTCAAAAAACTGCATTTATATTAAGACACTACATTTTCTGTTACTTGTATTTTAGTATAATTACAATTTGAAAGAGGGGATGAGAGATGGTTTGATGGGTAAAGGGCTTGTGAAACAAGCATGAGGACCTGAGTTGAGATCCCTAGTATTCATGTGAAAATGCCAGGAATGGTGGCATGTGCCTATAATCACAGCCCTAGGGAAACAGAAACCAGTGGATCCCTACGGCTCATTGGCTAGGGAGGTGGGTGTCCAGTGTGAGTTGAGGGGGCCTTAGAGGTTGACTTCCTTGTCCATCTCCCCTGGGAAGTAGAGTCACCTGCCTTTCACCGAGGGCTTACTCTGGGAAGGCTCTGTGCCAGGCACATCACGTGTGTGTGTGTGTGTGGCGGGGGGTGGGGTGGGGTTCTTCTTACCTCATCTTCTTTCTGGAAGAGGCTACTTCCTTTATTGTGATCAGACTATGGCATGATTAAGGTATATAAACATAAACATTATGTCCATTTTAATAAATGTCAATTACATGTATTTCCCCTGTAAACACCAGAGCATCACTGGCTGCTAGTAGCAATGCTTACAGCCCCAGCAGGCTTGTAAACCTTTGACACTCCCCGGTAACCACCACCCTCTCTGCCTTCCCTCAGGATGTGGCTTCATAAACGCACCAAGTCACCCTGCAATTCTATACTCTCAGCTTGCAGGTGGGGGGGGTCACCTCGTGTCCAGTCCAGACCAGGTGCCCCCGTGTCACCTACAGATTGCAGGGAATTGACTGCCTGGGTCTCATCTATAAAGAACACTCAGTTACCTCCCTTAAGGGTGCCCCTGGCATCTATGGGTACCTGTGTCTGTTTAAGGTGAAAGAAGGGAAGAATATGACCATGTCACTCCCAAAGTAAAGAATTTTTAAAAATGATGTTTTATTTATTCATTTTCAAGCAGAGAGAGAGAGAGAGAGAGAGAGAGAGAGAGAGAGAGAGAGAATGGATGCACCAGGGCCTCCAGCTGCTGCAAACAACCTCCAGATGCATGATGCGTCACTTTGTGCATCTGGTTTTATGTGGGTACTGGGGAATCAAACCCATGTCATTAGGCTTTGTAGGCAAGTGCCTTAACTGCTGAGCCATCTCTCCAGCTCCCTAAAGACTTTCACCCCTTTTTTTAAAGTCTGGGAATAGACCACAGGCACTTGCAGATAGTTGCAGATAGCCCTCACTTTTTTTTAAAAGACAGGTTCTCACTCTGTAACTTAGGCTAGCCTTAAACACACTGTGTATGCAAGTTAGGTCCTATCTCAGCCTACCAAGTGCTGGGATTAAAGATGTAAGCCACCATGCCCATTTTAGAGCCCTTAAAAAAGCTAATCTAATTAATTTGTTGTTTTTGGTTTTTTACATGTGAAAGTGTGTATGTGGTGTGCATATTCTCTCTGTGTGTGTATTTATATGTATCCGGAAGCACATATGTATGCATGTATGTATAGAGGTCAGAGGACAACTTCAAGTGTTATCCTTAGATATGCTGTCCATCTCAGGGTCCCTCACTGATCTGGAGCTCACCATTTAGGCTAAACTCCAGGGATCCTCCTGTCTCCACTTCCCAAGTACTGAGATGACAAGCACATGTGTTGCGGTCAGTTTTCTAGTTGCTGCGCAAAAAGAACCCAAACAAAAGCGGCTTGTGGAGGAATGGGTTTATTAGGCTTACAGACTCGAGGGGAGACTCCATCCTGGCAGGGAAAACGATGGCATGAGCAGAGGGCTGGACATCAGCTCTGCCACAGCACTGCAAACAGTGGCAGGAAGGTGTGCCAAACACTGGCAAGGGGAAGCTAGCTTATAACCCCCAAAAGCCCGTCCCCAGCAACACAGCTCCATTGAGGTTGTAAAACCCAAATTGCCATCAGCTGAGGATCGATTACCCAGAACACACTCATTTGTTTGTGGGGGACACCTGGATCAAACCATGACAACATGCTACTACGCCTAGCATTTTTACATGGGTAGTGGGCATCATATTCAGGTCATCATGCTTGCAAAGCAAGTAAGTACTTTACCAACTGAGCTCTCTTCCAAGTTCCTGTTTAAAAAGTATTTATTTGGGTGCTGGAGAGATTGCTCAGTGGTTAAGGCACTTGCCTCCAGTGCCTAAGGCCCCTGGTTCAATTCCCCAGTACCCACATAAGCCAGACCCACAAGGTGGTGGCCCTGGTTCTCTCTCTCTCTCTCTCTCTCTCTCTCTCTCTGCTTGAAAATGAATAAAAATAAAAATATAAAAAAGTATTTATTTTGCTTCTCTGTGCATAATATGGTGCAGTGTGTGTGTCTGTCTGTGTGTGTGTGTGGTGTCTGCACGTGTACATGTCTTTGCAGCAACCTTGTATGTCCTCCTGTGGTGGAAGTTGCTCACCTGAGGTGATAGGAGGGGAACATGGGGTATCCTGCTCCAACACTCTTCCACTTGATCTTGTTTTTGAGCTAGAGTATCTCTTTATGGTTTCAGGAACTTGGTGGGAAGGGGGTCTCTCAAAGATTCCATGTTCCCCTTGTAGGACTGGGGCTTTAGGTGTGCATGGCTATGCCCAGCTGTTTCCCATGGGATCTGGATATTTGAACTTGGGCAGTCTAGATCCCCTCAGGTCCTCACGCTTGCATAGGAAGTGCAACTAACTGCTGAGCAATCTCTCCAGCCCCCTATTTGGTGTTCGAGGCTGGGTCTTGCTATGTAGCCCAGGCTAACCTGGAATTTTCTGCAATCATCCTTCCTCTGCCTCCTGAGTACTGGATTACAGGTATGAGTCAATATATACCTGATGTTTATTTTTATTTTTTATACAGGATAGGCTGCCCTTGAACTCATGGCCATCCTCCTGCCTCAGCTTCCTAAGTAGCTGGAATTACAGGAGTGCATTCTCATGCCTGGCTTAAACTGAGGACTTTTGGGGTAGTAGTTAAAGTTCCAATGAAATAATATCAGCAAGGTTTCTTAGTTCAGTCTCTGTACACAGTAGGTGCTCAATGAAAATATCCCACAGGTAAGAATGGGATACCTATGGCTTTCCTGGAGGATGATCCCAGGACACACACCACCTCTGCTCCAGGTAGGTAATGGACCTAGTTGCAGAAGACGGAATGGTTTGGCAGCTATACCCAGAAGGTGTCTCTTGGCACTATATGAACCTCCATCCATCTTCATATGAACTGAAGATACTGTTGGGGTCAGGGGCAGGTCACCAAAGGATCCTTCCCTCAGTCCTTCCGAGGTTCTTGGGGGTGTGCACATGCCAGGAAGGAGGGGAATGTTCTGAAAGGGACATTACATGTCCCAAGTCACCCAGTAAGAGATACCCAGAAATCTACTTGCTCCTCCCATTGTATGGGTCCTTGGACAACTTAGGGACAACTTAGAGACTCACTCCTGAGCTTGGCCTTGCATAGTGGATATCTTCGAACTGAGATGTGACCTGAGACACACATATCTACAAACCCAAGGACTTCCTCAGCTTGACTCGAGCACAGCCATGTTATATGACCTCAGGTGACTCTTACGAAAAGGTAAATAAATTATTGCATCACAAACTCAGCAGACTCACATTCCCATCAGCATTCTCAGTGAACTCCAGACTGCTTGCCGAAGCATATAAGGCCCGGATGTCCTGCGTGCACAGATCCACACACTCCCTTGGAATCCTGCAACCATGTCTGACTGCTTTCAGTTTTTAAATGCCCTGTGACCTTTCTCTCTCAGGACCTTTGTATGTGCTATTCCAGGTGTCAGGTACATTCCTCTCAGTTTGCCCTCCCTTTCTGATCAGAAAGAGCTCCGTCTTTCTCATTGGCTAAGCCCGAGCTGAAACTTACACCCCAATGTAAGCTTTCTGCTGACACGAGCTAAACAGAGTTCCCCATTTGTTTCTTCTGATAGTATTTCTCAGTAACAGTGTGTCTGAAATGTGTATAGTCAGTCCCTCTCTAAGATTGAATGTTCCATGGAGACATTTTTGCTGTATTTATTAATTCCCTATGAGGAGCCCAGCGTGGCCCATATGGCTCAGTAAGATTTTGTGAATGAATGGAGGGAAGAAAACAAGATTTGGATTTCAGATTTATCTCTCAGGTCTGGTACGCACCAGCTGAATGGTGGCCTTGTTAAAAACTCTGTCACTTTGGGGCAGGGAAATGGTTTAGTGGTGAAAGGTGCTTGCTGGTAAAGCCTGCTGGCCTGAGTTTGATTCCTCAGCACCCATGTGAAGCTGAACAAAGAGTGGTGTACCTACAGTAATGGAGGCAGAGCCAGGAGAATTAGAAGCTAGTGGATCAGCTAGGCTGGCATTCGTTTACTTTGGAAAGAGACCCTGTCTTAAAGAAGCGGACACCTTGAAGTTGTTCCCTGACTTCATACACACACACACACACACACACACACACACACACACACACACACACACATATGCAAATGGTTTAACAATTCATATCAAAAACTGGGCGTGGTGGCCCACGCCTTTAATCCCAGCACTCGAGAGGCAGAGGTAGGAGGATTGCTGTGAGTTTGAGACCAGTCTGGGACTACAGAGTGAGTTCCAGATCAGTCTGGGTTAGAGTAAGATTCTGCCTTGAAAAATGAAAAATCATATCACTTTTCTAAGTCTGTTTCCTAATCTGTGAAATGAAGATAAGAATAGACATTCTGTTCTTAGCAGGATTGACAGAGAGAGGAACGGGCGATACGAATCATCATGGATGTTGTGGGTTGAATTGTACCCATCCCCAATAGGTGTGATACTACAGATAATTAAAAGAAAATACATGTGCCGAAGTCCCAACCTCCAGTACAGCCAAATGTCACCTCATTTGGAAATCAGGTCTTTGCGGTTGTCACTAGTTAGGATGAGAATAGTCTTCAGAGGGTCTGAGCCTGGCCATTGAGGTCAGGTGAGCACCCTGCAGTCACTGCTGGCAGGATTGCTGAGAGACTGAGATGTGACACCATCAGCACCTTATGGTGGGAAGAAAGGACCAAGCTGTGATTGGGCCTGCCTGGCTGGTACACCACCACCCCATGCAATGACCTTGGAAGGGAAGATACAAGAACTTGTCTGGTCCCAGTTTTGGAGGCCAATGGGACAGGGTCGTGGTCCAGCCCAGGCTTTCTGGTCTAGGGACTGCTTCTCAGTTAAGAGACCTTGGACTATAGGGATGTTTGAATAGTATTGGGGTTGATTAAAAAAAAAAACTATGAGGAATTTTAAAGTTGGGCTGAATGCATCTCATTTTACATCATGGGTGGTTGTGAATTTACAAGGGCCAGGGGTGAAATGTGGTGGTTGGAATCAGGTGTCCCCCATAGATTCATGTATTCTGAATACATGAATATATATACATAGATTCATGTATTCTGAATACATGAATATATGGTCCCCAGCTGATGGCAATTTGGGACAGGGAAACTTGCTGGAGGAGGTGTGTTTTGGGGGGGTAGGGTTAGGGGTGTTATAGCCAGTTCCTCCTTGATATAGTTCAGCACACTCTCCTGCTGCTGTTTTCCACTTGCTGTGGCAGAGGTGATGCCTAGCCTCTGCTCATGCCATCATGAAGAGTCCTCTTGATGGTAAGCGAAAACAAGACTTTCCTCCCATCGTCTGCTTTTGGTCGGTGACTGCAGTACCGTGGGAATGCATCTGGGTGTCATCTATTCAGAGACTCTAGTGTGGACTGCAGCAGAACAGGGCTGGGACCTCCTCCTCCTCACACCGGCTCAGTATGGCCTGGTGGAAGCTAGGGAACCTCTCTGGGGCCTCTGCATCTAGTTTCAAAGGAGGGAAAATCATTTCTGTGGCAGCTGTGAGGACAGAATAATGTGAATAACACGTGCGGGAGGGGGCGGAGTAGAAAGTCAGGAATTGGTATTGTCCCTGTTTGCCGCAGGAGGATGGGGCTGAACATGCTTTTTTTTTTTTTCTAAAAAGGTTTATTTGTGGAG
>PVHP010015046.1:0-38019 GCA_004024765.1 Zapus hudsonius
CTCCTCTCTGCTGGAAAATGAATAAATAAAATATTTTTTAAAAGATTTTGTATTTTTCAGTAACAGAAGTTTTTAAAAAGTATCAAAGATCCCAGTTCCACAGCCCAAAGGCATCTGTGATGTAACGTAGGGAGATTCTATTCAACCTAGAAATGTCAAGTAGTAGACCTTCTGGTCACCTGCTCCATCTGCTCCATCTGCTCCATCTGTCCACGGTCAGCTGAATAAACAGGGCTTTGGTTCTAGAGTCCAGCACAGGTGAGCTCTTGTCACACTGTAGACTTTACTAGAATGAGCAGGTGGGCCAGAACCTGATGGACTCAGGGGTGGTTTGGGAATGATTGACAAGACAACAGAGGTCAGTTTCCACCTACGGATTGAGCCATTCAGCTCAGTGGGGGCTCGGAAATTCCCCGTAATCCCAAACAGCTGCCTGCAAGTTCTTTCTTCATCCCTCCTACGGCAAACACTTATTTGGCACCTGCTCCCTTACAGGACCCTTCTTAAGTAGCAGGAATTTCAAGAGAAGTGATTGCCTGCAAAGACGAGAGCATGCTTTAGAATGATTTTTTGTGTAAGAAACAGGGGGATATCTTGAAGCTGGCATCACATGGCCAATTAACAAAATGATTTTACACTTGGCGCTTTACCTGACTCTCACTACAAAAGAGTAATATATATATATGCATACATTTCTACCTCCTTTGATGGGGAGAGAATGAACTCTCACAAAGTTTAAGCAACTTTGTTGATTTCAGAGATCTCACCCAGGGCCGGTCTAAGACTTGAAGTTTCTGCTTTCTGATACAGTTTAGGAGTTTTAAAACAACACACAGGACCTTTGAAAGTAACTCATCCACCCTCACCATTCAACAGGTCAGGGTGGCCACAAAATCAGTGATGAGTGAGAACAACACCTGATTCCTCTCAGCCACCCCACTTGGGGCCCTCAGTCCTTCCCTTCAGTGTTGTGAAGCTGCTGGAACCACTCTTGCAGTCTCCCCAAGAAAAGTGAGGGCGCATGCTGGTTTTCACACTCTTCCTGCCTTCCAGGAGAACTTCATATGGCTAAGGGGCAAATCTGTGGCCCCAACTGGAAAATGACTTGAATGGCTAGTATGATTAGAGGCATGTGGTTCCTATGGATGCTCTGATGTGCTCATTTCAATTTCCCTTAAAGCTGTAAGATTAGATCCATAGAATTGGGAGGTCTCGTTCTGGACACCCTCAGGATCTGCTCGATTCAGAGTTGAATCTGTGTTCTGCCTGGTCTTTTCCTAAAGGAGTTCACCTGGTACCAGGAAGGACAGACAGCAATCTCCAGTGTGTGAGCTGTGCTAACCATCAATGCAGAAAGTTTCTTGGCTGTGCTTAGAGACGGACAGCAAAGAGAGTGGAAAAGAATACTGTTCATTTTATAGTCATTTCTGATGTGACTGAAGTGTGTTAGCAGAGGGCTTTCACAGTTATCACTGTCGCCAATATTCTGAGTACATATACTTAATTTTCATAGCTTTTATTTCAAATTACACTAAGAGATTCTTTGATTTATTTACCCAGTGTCTTTATTTTCTACTGAATAACAAGCTAGACGAGAGCAAGACTTATGCACGTGTAACATACTCTGTAAGTAACCTGATGATGTGCTCAGTGCCTTATATGGAAGTTACATTCAACAAATATTTGGTGAACGAATGGATGGTTAAAGTGACTGTGTGTGTTTATTCTTTCTTATGAAAAAAATATCTTTTCAAGCCTTGAAATTCCAAATCTTAAGATTAGGACTTATAAATTAAATCTCAATCACACTGAATTGCTTTGTGAGAAGACAATCATAACACGGTAACTAATAAGGCTACTAACTTTACAAGCTGCAAAACTTAATTTTCAATCGATTAAAAGTCTGATTTGTTCTTTGAACGCTGGAGATCATTGTGTGCATAGTTAAGGACATGTCAGTTGACACTGCATCTGTATACAAGGCTGAATTCCTCCTGGGTGGCGTGGAAGGACAGCATATGGTATAAAGAACTGGACTGTATCTCCAGGAAAGAAACCTACTTTACTGGCCTGCTCTACACCTAGGCTGGTCTAATCAATTACTTAATTGCCAGGACTGCTTTGAACATAGACGTTGCTTCCCCAAACCCTCTGAGAGCAGCTGTCTCATGTCCCTGAGGGCTCCTTGTCTCTCACTCACCAAACTTCAGTCACAGATAAGCAGATCAGACCAAGCTGGCCTCAGTTAAATCCAGATGTTCATGCAATGACAATGGAGTGAGCAATGCCTCAGGGGCTCCTGAACTCTACCATTACCCTCCGGATATGTCCTAAGTCCTCGGGAAGGTGCAAAATCTTCAGTATTAAAGCAAGGTGGCTCTGAAAATTCCTCTGACCCTAGCTCAGGAATACCATCCTCCCCATCACTACTCTGACCCTACCAACATCACACCTTTGAATCTAGACCAAACCGATCAAGACACAGAGGAGCTATGTATGTCCCTGGCTCGGGGCTGCCCCAGAGTTCCCACCCAGAGAAAACCGGATACTTCCCTAGCATTGCTGATCTATTTGGGGCCTTGGCCTAACTCTGGTGGATACTGAAAATAAACTGTGGAACAAACACAAGTGGAAAATGCTAAGAGGGTTGTCAAGAGGATGGGAACCTGACTCTGATCCTGAGCAGTCATCTGTCTAACCTAAGCCTCTGGATTTCCCACTCTCTAAATGCAGCCTGGGGGAGGGCGGTGTGCAGACAGCTCTGCTTGCAGAGCCAAGGTCCAAGAGGAAGAAGCAAGACAACAGATCAGCAGGAAACCAAGGGAGCCGGAATGGTTAATCTTGACTGTCAATTTGATCGGCTCTAGGGTGGTGAAAATTCCCTGGGCATGTCTGTGAAGAAGTTTCTAGATGAAGTTCATTGAGATGGCAGGACCCACCCTAACTCGAGGTGGCACTTTTCCACATGCTGGGGCCCTGGAGGGAATGAAAAGAAGAAAAGGGTCGGGCACTGGGATTCATCTTTCTATCCCTGACTGTGGGTGGAATGCCATCAGCCACTTCCTGCTCCAGTTGCTATGTCTTCCCTGCCATGACAAACTGTATCCTTCCTCCCTTCAGCTGCTTCTTGTCAAGTGTCTGGTGCCAATATTGAGAAAAGTAACTAATATGCGAACAGTAGTGAGTGGAGAAATGGGTGGTCCTGAGGCCAAAGGGATGGGAACCACCAGGGTTTGAGTCTGATATGCAGAGCACAGAAACCTCAAGACAGTTTTGGCAGTTTCTCACACCAAAATAGCTGTTGCCAGTTGTCAATGCCCAGGCTGATAGAAAAAAGCTCACAGGAGGGCACTCCTAGGCACACCTGGGTGGAAGGAAAAGAGGACTTCCAAGCCTGGGAAGAGAAGAGGACAGTGAACCTGGCTCTCAGAGAACCTGCTTCTTTCCCCAAACAGATTTCCAAGGTGCTCACCCAGCGGTGGGCTTCCATTTCTACATGAATGAAATCAAAGTTGCAGACTTGTGGAAAGCTGGTAGGAGTCTGGCCATTCCTTGGATTCCAGGAGTACTGCAGAAAGAGGCTTTGTGACCTCCATCTGTGACAGAGACCTCCAGCCTCTCAAACCTACTTGGATTCTATCCTTTCTCTGTTGTGTGAACGTTTTCTGAGTAGACATGAACAAATGTCTGTTTACTCCAATAGAGCACCAATGAGAGAAACAAACAATTCCACTCAGGCCACTTAGCTCCTGAACACTGTGCCAAGCCAAGATCTTCCACAAGAGGACACTGAGTCTCTCGGAGTCACAAGTCAATGTTCCAGGGACACAAGCATGGTGGGTGGCAGAAATAGGACCCTAAGTAAGGCAGCATACCATGACTCCTAATTTGCATCTTCAGATAACTTACCCACTGAGGCTAAAAAACCAACCACTACTTCTCAGAAGCCTTTGAGAGTATGTTGACCCTAAAGATTATTAAAGTGACCACACTCATTGCCTGTGGGATTTTTATATTTCTATATTAATTTTTTTAATTCTGAGTATAGTGTTCTAAAAATTGAACTCTGGAAATGCTCCCGGCCTGGGGATACAGTGGAGTCAATGCAGTGCTCATTGAACAAGCTTGAGGACCTGAGTTTGGATCCCCGGCACCTTATCAAAGCTGCACATGGTGGTGCAGGTCTGTAATCTCAGCGTGCACGAGGAGACAGCTTGGGCTCACTGGATACCTCGTCTAGTCCAATCCGTGAGTTCTGGGTTCAAGCTAGAGAACCCAGTCTCAATAAATAAGATGAAAGTGACTGAGCTCCCTACATTAACCTCTGACCTTCACACACACACACACACACATGAGCTCCTTCCCAGATGCTCTGCCAGGCAGAACTGAAGCAACAGAAATCTGAAGCTGGAAAGCGAGTTCTCCTTTTTCTCACAGAGATGCAGAGTCCATACAGAATGACCATTTGGGCACAGATCATGGAGTTCACAAGGGAATATCCTTTGGGAAAACAAGACTTCCCACATATTAAAATCTCCAGTCTGAATATTAGGGGAATCCCGGTGGTTGAGGCAGAGTTGGCTGCATGTCCCTCTTTACAGTCTTTATTTTTGGTGAAATTTACTTTTACTCAGGCAAAACAGACATTCCGCTTAGCAGGAAACCCCTAGTCCATCAAAGAAAAAACTCTCATCTTACTGGCTCACGTGCAAGGGCATCTCAAAGATCACCAGCATCACCTTCCGTTTTAAAAACTGTGTGAGGCTCTAAATGCCAAGGTTCCCTCTTGATGCAATAGTGCACAGCAGTGAAGGGTCTCGTGACAGCAGTGCTCTGTGAACAAAACAAGACCTCAGCAATCAAGAAGGCCAATTTCCTCCACCATGAAAAACCAGCTTCATCTGTGGCCACCTCCTCCAAAAACGATGTTCCCAGGGCCATAGCCTGGTTTGAGGTTTGAGGATGAGGTTACCAAGTCGCCTAGGACACAGCCAGAATTTTAAGGATGAGGTCACCAAATTGCCTGACACCATACTCTGTTGGACTCCTGCCTCTGCTGTTATTGATGTTGTTTAGAATTTCAATTGCCTGGCAGTATTTGAAGCCAGGCTTCCCTTCACACACAGAAAGAGGTAGCAACACCAACGTCACAAATCCCACAGCAAAAGTTAAGCGCCCCTTCAGAATGCTCATCAGCCCTCTGAGCTCACCTGACGCACTTCTCTACATGTTATTATCTCTCTGGACCTGGGACTCACCCATGCTTGTCCCTAGAAAGGGCTCCACTGTCTGAAAGGCTATAGCAGCTAAACAGGTTGCACAGGCCCATAAGTGAAGATGAGTCCACGTGACACATCACACGGACCTCCACAACACTTTCTTCAGTGTGGAGGGATCACTGTACAGTGAACGTGGAGGAAGCTTGCACCATAGGAATGTTCTCTGCTTTATTCTATGGGTGTCCCCAGAAGGAGCTATCTGTCCTCTGTTTAAGCCCCTGCAGGAACAAGGAAATTGCTCCCTGTCAGTCTCTTTGTCTATGAGTGGGTATCTGCCATTGGTAACCATGAACAGCACCTGAGCCTGTGTTAGAGCAATGTTGGGGTTAATGGTTTACCTAACTTGAATATTTATGATCACCACATGTGGCTGTATTAGTTACTTTGTTCATTGTTGTGGCCAAATACCTGAAAAAAAAGCAAGTTAAAGGAGAAATTGTTTATTTTGGCTCATGACCTGAAGTACAGTACATCATGGTGGGGGATGCATGAGGTGGCTGGTAACACTGTATTCAAGTCAGAAAAGAGAGTGGTCAGGTATGGAAATGCACATATATATATATATATATGTATATATATGTGTGTATATATATATGTGTATATATATATGTATATATGTATATATATGTGTGTATTATATATATATATGCTAACTCTCCTATCTCCTCTCTAAGACTAGGCTTCTTTCTGATGAAGGAGGTTGGGTCCCTCATTATGCCAGAAAGACCAACTGCTCAGAGACTATGAAACTGTGAGACTTACAGCTTTGCCTTCCATGCTAGATCAGCCTGAAAAGAATGTCTGGGACATCAGATGGGTGGAGGAAAACCAGAAAGTGAATTGGTAAATCCTGGGTGGGTGGGGAGGTCCAGTTAGTAGATGTTGGATTTGAAAACACAGATTGTCTGAGGATCAGATTCCCCACATCCAAGTCTCTATCCCATATTCACCTCCCTAAAGACCCTGAGGACCAGATCATCATTTAATGATATTAGCATTCCACAGATAAACTTGCTAAGCAAAGCTTATCAACATACGCCAGCATACTTTAACAGCTTTCTCTCCACATTGCTTTGGTGCCCGTTACTTCACTCACTTTTGTGAGTAGCCATGGTTTAATTTAGATTTGTCTTGTCTCCATCCCAGCTAAGAGTTTGACAAACGATAAGATAAAATTCTGGCTTAACTTTTTTTTTTTCAATTTTCATATTATTACCTTGAAACTATTAGGTGATTTTTTTCCCCCTCTTATCTGTTGTTGCTGATAAAAATCCCTTGACTGCTGTGAAGGTAATCTGTCTTGCCTGACTCTCTCTTAACTATGATTTCTTTGCTCTGCCACAGTGTTTTAAGCATTCCCTGATGTTTCATTGATCACACATGGGACTTATGATACACTTTCCAGTGTGAATGAAGGTCTCCTTCATTCCATTGGGGAAAACCTCAAGCCTTTATCTGCTTGTCCATTATCTTTCTAAAAGTCCTGGTGTCTCCCTACATTTTTAGGTGCATTCATGATCTCATTAACACCCACCAGTCACCCACCTTGCCCTTTGGGTCTCCTCTAAGCTTGTGTCTCTTCCTTTACTGAGGCTCCTTTCACATCACCAAGTCTTTCTTCCCCTCTGTGTAGTCTGTTTACTTTGCCTGTTTATTTAATCCATTTTAATAATTCTGTTTTTAATTGTTGAAACTTCTCCCTAGTTGTTTTGATTCTTCATTTGTATCATGTCCTCTTCCTGCTTTCATTAAGTGTTTTGCTTTCTTTTGCCTGGTAATTTTTTAAATTAAAAATATTTTCACTCAAAATATTTTAGATCATTACAAATTAGATTACTATTATCTGAAGTCTATCAGGTGAAAGTTTTCATTACTGTTTGCATGTGCATGTGGCAAGCATGCATATTCACACGTGTGTGACATACCCTTTGGAGCATGTTCAAGTATCTGTGCTTGTGTGTGGAGGCCAGAAGGTTGGGCTATCATTTCTCCATCTCGTTTGTATGGCACAGGGTCACTCACTAAACCTGGTGATTTGACTAGAAAAGCCAGCCAGCAAGTCACATGGGGATCCTCCTCACTCTTCCTCCCCAGTAAGGCATGGGTCACCACACCCAACATTTTTACATGTGTGCTGGGATCTGAACTCAGGTCCCCAGACTTATACGGCAAGCATTTTACCCACTAAGCCATCTCTATATTCCAAATTTTCAAATTTTGTGAGTCCATCCTCAATCAGAATTGTCTTCCACCACATGTGCCTGCCAGGCCGCAGAGGCAGATACAGCAGTAATGCAGCCAAGTGAACTGCAGAATTGTGATTTAAAAAAAAAGAAAGAAATCATTGTTACTTTAACTGTCCAAGCTTTAGGGCATCTGCTTACACAGTGACAGATACAGACACACATATGATTCGAGGGTGTCAATGACTCCTCGGACTGTGCTCTGAACCCTAACAGCTGTCCCTTCTTTCCTGAGTGTTTACTAAGCATATTTTCAGCGCATTATCATTTATTCTGCATGATTATACTAAGCTCATACCAGTAGGCAAGCTGATATATAGTATTTGCATTTGCCCAATCTTCCATGGTGAGGAAAAAACACTCATCACACTTAGAAAGCAAACTCAAACTGAAACCTTGGTTTACACAGATCCTGCCCAGCTCCTGCATGGGTCTCGATCCTCACTACCTACCACTCCTCACCCTCACTTCTTACAGCCTTTTGAGCTACCTTACCAGGCTATGGAGGTTTAATCTCTGGGGCCAATATGTACCCTGTTCACCTATCACAATTACACCCGCCTAGCAACAGGATCCTAGGCCTTACTTATTTATTCTTCCTTCAGCTTAACTGTATTTTCCTAATATTGCCTGCCAGTCCCTGTTATTAAATAAGTCCTGGTTCGGATTATCCTTTTCAGAGGTCAAATATGTTCTACATAATTCTTTGAATTTTCAGCCTTTTTTAACTTCTCACTACCTATGAGAATTGTTTGGGCTTGTATATGAAATGTTCTAAACAGGTTCCTGTACTTGCACACTTGGTCTCCAGCTGGTAGACCTGTAGGTGCAGCCCTACTAGTGGAAGTGGATCACTGAAAGTGGGCCATCAAGATTTCTATCACCTGGTCTCTCTTCTTGTTCACCTCTGCGTCCTGACTCTGCATGCAAGCTGATCTCCCACTCCTGCAGCCTTGCCTTCCCTTCCATCATGGACCGTATCTTCTGGAACCCTCAGCCAAAATCAACCTTTCCTCCCTAAGCCGCTTCCTGTTATTTGGTCTCAGCAATGAATAAGTAACAAATTGAAGAATACAGTAGTGTGCGTACTTATGTCACAGCTTGGAGAGTTACTAGAAGCAGTGGGAAGAGCATGTACAAATGTTAGTACAGGACAGGAAAGAAGCCAGAAATGTGGATTTGGGCTAGAGATGCAAAGGTCTAGTCCAAGTGGAGTTTTACTGCTCAGCACCTGTTTTGTATGGTTCCCATGAGAGCAGTCCATCCTCATCCCCATCTCCAACTCCCGCTCTCTTCTCCATCTCCCTGCATATTTGCTGGGAGCATCTGAGCCCAGTGCAGATGTGCTGTACTTGATGGAGGTCGATTCACACACTGCACACCCTTCAGCCAGGATCTCATTATCCACATGTTTTGTTGGGATCTGTGCAGACTGAGTAGTGAGTGAGGAGCCAGAGGCCACACAGATGATTGTGCAGAGAAGGGACTGAGATGGGAGGAAACTCCACCTGGCTTCACTCAGCTGTGCCTGCCCAGAAGCAGAATAATGGGCCATGTTTCCATCCAGTACCACACATCCAGCATCTGCCTACACTCAGAGAATCCACAGAGTCAGTGCTCCTCGGCATCAGGAATTTCTGGAAATGTTAGAACTGAATGAATGGTCCCTGGTGACCAACTGATGCAGACAGTCTAAGCCTGCGGTCAGACTAAGGGGTTAGTGCAAACATTTAGGAGTCTGGTGTGACTTCCTAAGAGAGCCTGATCCATGCTGGGCATAGCTTGGCTGAGAGAGAGCTTGTGCCCTGGACCAGCATCCACGTGCAGGATTGAGAAGGGCCTGACTTTACCTTACATTTCCCACAGAAGTGATTTTTGGAAAATAATTCTGGGTTACTTTTTAATTTTTCCCCAATATTCCCTCTTCTAGCTTTGTTTAAAAAAATTCTAGCTAGGTTCCACTTATGAAAGAAAAAATGATGGGTGGGTCATTTTGCTTCATATAATTCTTTCCAGATCCATCCATTTTTCATTCAAAGTTTTCATTTTTTTCTTTACTGTTGAATGAAATTCCACTGTGTATGTGTACCACATCTTCCTTATGCATTCAATGGTTGATGGACATCTAAGCTTGTTCCATGTTCTAGTTATTATGAGTAGAGCATCAATCAATATGGATATGCAAGTACCCAATAATATTTAATATTTGTATATAAAGGTGAGGCAAATGTAGGTGAAACCTTAAAAGTTAGACTACTGACCAAGAGCTGGTAAGAGGAGATGACAAGGAAAGGGGTCAGGAAACAGAAAAGAAAGTATGTGACGTGGGGGTTGGAGAGATGGCTCAGCAGTTAAGGCACTTGCCTCCAGTGCCGAAGGCCCCTGGTTCAATTCCCCAGTACCCACATAAGTCAGACCCACAAGGCGATGGCCCTGGTGCGTTTCTCTCTCTTTCTCTCTCTCTCTCTCTCTCTCTCTCTCTCTCTCTCTCTCTCTCTCTTTCTCTCTCTCTCCTTGAAAATGAATAAAATATTTTTTTAAAAAAGAAAGCATGTGACGTGTATGCCAAAAGGGGCAGACGACACAAAGTGGCTATGGGTGGACAAAGGGGAATACAACTGTTTAAAATGCCATAATGTCACCTAAAACTCTGTATGGTGTTTTATAAAAATTGAACTCTACATTAAGGACTATTTCAGACTTTCAAAAAAGATACAAAAATGCATATTACAAAAGCCTACAAAAACTCTAGCATGATGAAGAAATGAAATATTGCAGACCAAGTTGAAGGTTATCGTTTAATAGAAACAAAACAACCATATGATTGTTGCTTATTTGCTTTGCTTTGCTATTGTCTTAATATTGACTCAGGGTCAGGCTGAGGTAATTATTCCAGCCCTAAGATTTAGCACAGTGCCTGATATCAAAGTGCAGTGGGCAGTCATGGGATGAATGAATACCAAAATTAACACAAAGGAAAATGGATACAGTAACAAAAGAACTTGAAAATGAATCTGAATTATGGGTGCTTTTTCCCTAGGTTTCAAAACTTTTGTAAAAAAAAAAAGAATTAATTATTTGAGAGGGAGGGAGAGAGAAAGAGAGAAAGAGAATATGAATATGGCATATCAGGGCCTCTTACACGTGAACTCCAGATGCACGTGCTACTTTGTGCCCGAAATAGATACTGGGGAATTAAAAGCAGGCCAACAGTTTTTGCAAGCAAGTGCCTTTAACCACAAAGCCATCTCTCCATCCCCTCAAAAAAATCCTTAATATGAAATTTCAGTGTATTACAGAGACTAGAAACAGAGAAGGGAAAATATAAGGATGACTGGACTCTGCAGACCTGAGTCCTTGGACTCCATCCACAAGCTCTATTGACCTCATGTTTACACCACTGATAAAATGTCAACTTGGGACATTGGGTTAAGTGTTCTCCAATCTCTTCTAGCTATCACTGTATGTCATCTTACATATTGTATCCCTTTTAATCGATAGTTAGAATCTCTCCTTTACCCAAACGTATTTTCCATTGTCTTATAGGTAGAAAACAGCTTGCTGGAAAGATTGTAAATTCAGCCCTGATGTTCTTTATTCCCTTTGTGAACATTAATAAAATCACAGGTGAACTTGAAACCACCACTGGTCTTCAGACACACAAAGATGGCTGTCAACCTGATTGTATTCATAATGAGCTCAGCTGGGGGTGATCGTTGACCCTCCAGGACCACATCAAATGCAGAGGTGACCAAATTTTCTACAGTATGACAGTTCTTGAACTGAAGGTCCAACCCTGCAAAATACTGAAAATTTTTCGACACATCTACAGAAAGGACCTTCTAAGGTCACTTAGTCCACCCGCTGGCTTCTGGGCACAGATTCAGAGGATTAGTACATTTCTACTGAAGTATTTGCAGGGCTCTTGCTTTCAGTCTAACTAGCACACTTCATCATTAACTCACAGAAAATAATCTGCCTCTAAGGGGCTAACTACTGCAGGCAGAATGCCTAAGTCCTTGGATTGCAGGCATTTTAGTAACTAGAAAGATTAAAGGGGAAATGTAGTCACATAAAAACCTAAAGAACACTGAGACCATCCCTTGGAGGAAAATTTTTCGAAATGTTTGAAATAGGATCCCTTGTAGCTGTAGTCTCATGCTGGAATTCTGTGTGTGTAATGTGGCCTGAGAGGTATGTTACAGAACGGGAAGGGCCTGCCCAGCCAGAAATGAACAGAATGGAAGGCCACAAGTAAGCTGTTAGGGAAGGCTGTGACTCTGCCAGAGAAGTAGGAAGTAAGTCACAAGGAAAACACTGACTTCACCACCTGCTGATATAGAGGTCAATTCTCCTTATACGTGCGTGGGCCCCATCCTCATTCTGCTCTTAATAAGGCAACATCCAGCCTCCCAGGATTCTCTATTTCTATCCAATCTATCCATGGAGGAACCCTGACTTTGCCAAAGATTTTCATTTCTGGGCCGAAGTACTGAATGTTGCTGGTCCCACCTCATGGATCCAGAAAATTCCATGTCCCAGCACCTTCTTTCGCTAGCACATTTCTGTTTATCCAGAATAGACTAAAAAGGAAGTGAGAACAGTAGTAACACAAATTGTGATGAGAAGTTGGGTGTTCCAGAGTGGAGTGAACTGGCCATTCTTATTTAAACCTCAGGTGAGCCCAGGAATGAGACTTAGCCTCTGTCTCCATCTTATAAACAAGATTAATGATGCATCTCCCATCTGTTCCAAGGAACTGCAAGAATAAAGTGATGTCATTAATAGCTTTGATTGAACATAAATCAGAAAGCGAGACATGCGTGTTTAAAACCATAATCAGAGAACAATCTGAATTCTCAAAATATACCAAGAGGCTGTGCTCTTGTCCCAAGTCCACTGGAACACTTATCATCACACTGAAAGAGATCATCTTCATCATTGGGTCAAACAAGGATATAAAGAACATCAACATAGATCAGATCTCTGGAGATTATGACCCAACAAAGAAAAACATGGCCTAAGCACACAGCCAGGAATCCAGACAGTACCTGTAAAGCCATAATTCTCCCCAGTGTTCTCCAAGGACTGCTGGGTACAATATGGTCAACACACCCATAGCAGGAAGTGCAGACTCTGGAAAGCTACTGAGTTAGAAGTTTGAGGAAGAACCCAGAAATCTGTGGACCCTCCAGAAGGTTCTTTTGCATCTTCATGTTTCTGAAGCTACCCCATAAAACCTGAAAGTTTCTGATTGCCTCAGGCTGTGATTCTGTCAGAGAAGTAGGAAGTTAAGTCTCAAGTAGAAATGTAAGGGCTCTCAGGAAGAGCCCCTGAGGTGGAGGGTCTGGCAGACATGTTCAGGGCTCTGGGGGAAGCCCTTCCACTTTTTCTTAAGGAAAAAGTAGCTCTATTCTCCCTGGGACAAGCAGAACCTTTTAAAGAAATGCAGAAGCAAACCCATTAAGAAAACCAAGTGTCCCATCATATGACTTTCCAAAATTTCAAGCTATTCAACAGTGAGGTTAGTACAAGGCCATGACCCCAATTCCCACTTCTGGTTACTTTTTATCCTAATAATCTGAATATCCCGCTAAATGAGCCACAGAGGAAATGAAAGAGCATGATTTGAGGTTCAAGGCAAAGCCTGGCTCTGAAGTGAGGCTCTGCCAACAAGGAGCTAGCACCCCAGTCCCTTCCCTCTGAGAGCCTCTGGGATTGTCACTATAAAAGCAACAGCAACAATGTCAGTACACTTCTTGGGAATGTTTGTGCTTGGATTCATTGTGTCCCATGGAAGTGAGTCTTTCAGGAAGGTAGGTCTGTCATACAAAGAAGAAGGAACCCAGCCACACCATGGTTGGGAATACAAATAACTGTCAGCATGCCACAGTGAGACCTGCATGTCCATGTCCACATTCATGGGTGGCACCACTCACAGCAGCCAAGTTCAGGAACCAGCCTCAATGTCACCAAGAGATGAATGGATAAGAAAATGTGGTGCATGTTTGCCACGGAGTTAAATTCGGCCATAAAGAATGAAATTACTTCATTTGAAAGGAATAGAACTGGAGAATACAATATTAATCAAAATAAGATGGGCTCAGTAAGACAAATACTGCATGTTTGTGTAGAGTTGAAATAATATCTAATACATATATACACTTACATATGGCATGACAGTAGAAGGAAAACTATTTGGGAAGAGGTAGGTGACCCGGGGAATGGGAGGGAAAACTGGATAGTGAGGGTGATAGATACATTAGACACCAGAATGGAAATGCTATTATCAAACCTCTCACTATATAATGATCATATTTAATAACCTTTTAATTTCAGGCTATAATTTAGCACACAAAACAGATATACTGAGAAAAGAAGAGTTTAATCAGCCCAGGCTGGAGAGTCCTGGCTTTACCTGTCCACTCCATTCTCATCAACTTCTCCTTTCTAGTCCTGTTCCCACTTTCAAAGAAACCCAGAATCCACTCTGCTTCTTGGCTTTTCTCAGGGACAATTCAATAAAGACATGCTTACAAAAACACAAATAAAAACCTATGTAAAGAATGTGCCAACTGTGAAATAGCACTTACATTCCAGGTGTTGTTACTGTATTAACGGTTCTGAAAGATGCAAAATGGACGAGAGAATGGAAAAGATTCAGTTCACACTGCCCTGATAGGAAAAGGAGATAATTAAAAGAAATCATAATGAGAAGGAGGAGTGTTAAGTCATTGAACCAATCAAATGCAATAACATAGGATCATTAGTCTGAGGTCTAGTGCTAAGTAAGGTCAAGGCTAGCTCAAGTCCAGCTAACCTGAGGGTCACTAAGATAGTGGTAAGGGGAAGAACTATTTCTCATCCAGGAAACTGAGGAAGGAGCTGGATGAGAAGATGGTGCCTGTTTCTCCCAGACCCAGTCCTGTGTGCATGACTACAAGGAATTTATTTTGGATGATGCTGGCCAGGACCTCAAGGAAGGAGGCAGTAGGGGCTTCAGGGACCCTGAACAGCATAGCTTCTCTTCAAATCTTCCTCCTGACCCAGGAGGTCTGCCAGCAGATCACAACAAACCAGAGCCACATGGGGTGCTCTGTTCTCTGCACTGGTTCTCTTGTTCTTTGAGGAGAGAACCCAGGAGTTTCTCCCCAGGAACAAACTGAGATGAACATTGTAATTTATAATGTCCAAGGTCACATGGACCACAGAAGCAGATAAGCACACCCTTTAGCCATTTATAGACTCCCACTAGGAGTAGAGTTTCAGGGAAAACAAAGTCTCACACCATCACAGCTTCCAGTGAGGGGCACCCAGTCTCCTCTCTCTTAATCTCATCAGCTCTTCTGTGAAATGTTGATCACTAGGTCTTGTTTTGATGGTGTCTAAAGTTTCTAAAGTTCTTTTAATCTTTCTAATTGTGTCAATTTAGAAAGTTAAATCGACATTAGTCTCTTGGTATCTGGTAGGGAGCTGGTTTTAGGACCTCTAGAATAGCAAACCCTTAGCTGTTCAAGCCCCCTACATAAAATGGTATAGAATTTGCATATAACCTACGCACCTCCCATATACTTTCAATCATCTCTAAAGTACTTACAATACCCAATGCATTGTAATACTGTGTAAATAGTTTCTATTCTACATTGGTTAGGAAATAATGACAATAAAAGCATCTATGCATGGTCAGTATGTATGCAATTGTGTTCCCTTGTATTTATCATCTGCATTTGGTCGAATCCACTGATGCAGAACCTAAAAGTTTGGGGAGCTGGATTTCTTTTTAATGTGGTGGAAAAGACAGCAAATTATAAATTACTTCAATATGGCAATGATAGCATGAATATTATAATAGGTTCCTGACATATAAAAAACTCTCACAACTTTCTAAAATGCACAGATTTCTATAGAATACAATTTCTTCCAGAAGCTGCGATAAAGTATAAGAAACAAAAATTAAATTATCTTCTGTGATATTTAATGATTTTCTATGTAGGATGAAAGTTTGTAGTACTACTATAATAAATCTTGCATCTCCATAAACTCTATATCATATTATGTTAGAAACACTGACCACATGCTCAGTTAAAACAGAAAAAGAGAAAGAAAGAGAGAGAAGAGGCAGGCAGACAGCATAGGGTGAGAGACAGAGACAGGAGAAACAGAGAGCTAGAGACTGTACAAGAGATTGAGAATATGTCTTTGCATGAGTCACTGTAGACAGAGATTTAAAAGAAAGCCAAGACCAACCCAGGAGTCCATGCTGAACCTCTATGCCCTTTCATACTAGGTCAGTTAGAACATTATCCCATGGAGCTAAAGTTTGTAGGAAGACACAAATAGATAGGATTTGACTCACACTGCTTAGTGTCCTCAGCTCCATTGTCACCATCAGGTGGAGGATCATCATACATTATTGGCCAACTTCTATACTCACCTCTTCTTCCAGCTCATAGGATTTTAGAAGGCTAGTTACAGGAAGTCACATGGTCCACCTTGGGCTCCTGGACAGAAGCTCCATGGGGAAATGTGTTTACAGCAACAACTCCTACCAACTCTCCTGGAAGCAGGTTTTTTTTTTTCCTTTAAGACAAAAGTCTGACAATGGTCCAAATAACCTTATGTGGAAGTGTACAGAGGCTCCAGGCTGGCAGGTCCCCATTGGGAGTAGAGTCCTGGGTCTCATCTTTCTCTTGAATATCTTGCCTGTCTACAGTGACTTATGGAAAAATATTTTGCTTTTTTGAATTAATCTACTTTCCACATTCACCAAAGAGCATCACTCACAGATAAGCAATGTTTACACTGAATAAAACAGGTAAGAATGTCAAAAAATGGCTGTTTCTTAGCCAGATGTGATGGTGCATGCCTTTCATGCCAGCACTAAGGAGACTAAGGTAGGAGGATTGCTGTGAGTTCAAGGCTAGCCTATGGTTGCAGAATGAGTTACAGATCAGCCTGCTCTAGAGTGAAATCCTGCCTCAAAAAAAATTAACTGTTTTTTTTCTTTTACATAATACATACGAAGAATATCTCTATGGAAGAGGCCTGACAAAGTTGTCAATTTTTACATTACACACATATTAGCTATTTCTATTTTTGATATTAAGAACTTAATTCTCAGGACACTGGTCCATTATCCCTTCATTTTGTTATCAAAACTAGCACTTAACTTTCTCTGATGCAGCATTTTTCATGAAGAACCAATTTACCGATTGTACTAAGGATTAAACTCAGGCTTCCTGTATGCTAGGCCAGCACCTAGCTGCTGAGCTATAGCCCAGCCCTCAGGAGATGCATGGCCACACTCATGTAAACTCTCAGTAGGCAGCAAGCCTCCCACAATAAGTGCCATTTTCTCTAGAACAAGATATCTTGAGTAAGGTTGTTTGACAGTTTCACACATGTACACAATGTATTGTGATAATTTTCACCCCATGTAGCAGTCAGCTTCTCCTTGCTGCAATAAACATCCAACCAAAAGGAACTTGTGGAAGGAAAGGGTTTATTTTGGCTTACAGACTCAAGGAGAATCTCCATGATGGCAGGAAAAATAGTGGAATGAACAGAGGCTGAACATTACCTCCTGACTAACATCAGATGGACAACAGTAATGGGAGAGTGTGCCAAACACTGGCAAGGGGAAGCTGGCTAGAACACTCATGAAGTCACTCCCAATAACACACCTCCAATAAGGTTCCGATTCCAAAATTTTCATCAGCGGGTTATCAATCATTCAAAACACATTAAGTTTATGGGGGACACCTGGATCAAACCACCACATTCTGCTCCTGGTCCCCTTAAACTGAACAGCATCCATGATATAAAGTATATAATGCATTCAGTCCATTTTTAAAAATACTCATGGTTTTTATCAATCCCAATGATGTTCAAACATCCTCATACTCCAAGGTCTTTTAACTGAGCCATAATATTAAAAAATCCATAATGCCACAGAATAAACATTTACAATATAAAAGATGGCATCAGGCATAGCAAAGAGAGATCAAACCAATACAAGATTTAAAACAAACAGAGAAAACAAACAAAAAAAAATATATAACTCCAAGTCAGGCAACTCTAACCATTGACAAGTTTCCAAGTCCCATAATTCTAATTAGTGACGGGTCTCTGGAGTTCCAATTCCACCCCTCCAGTCCAGGTTTACTCCATCCAGTGCCAGCAGATCTCCTTGGCAGCCATCCCACAGTCCTGGCATCTCCACTGGGTCTCCACTGCAACCCATGGTTCGTCCTCATGGCTCCATTGGGCCTCCATGTATGTAATCCAAGACGCCTGCTTCACATTTCCCATGGCCACTTCCAAAAAACAAAATCACATTAGAGATCCAATGATCCTCTCTTCCTGTATTTGTTATACTCCATAGTACCAGTTGGGCTACCAATGTGCTAATCCAGGGGGGAAATAAAGCAGATTATGAATAGCAGGAAACTTCCTTAGGTAGTAAGGCCCCTTACTTCAAAAGAGTCCGCATCCCCCCTGCTGTTCCTATGCAGATCAGCTAGCCCAATCTCAATGGTTGTCATCTGTCAAACAATTGCAATTTAATGGGCAACAGTTTCAGTCCAAAGACTTTATTACTTTCTGTGGTGTTTCCATCTGCTCACACCAGTCCATTTCCACACAAAACAACCCTGTACAACTCTTCAAGACACATGCAGGAAGAATGCAGCAAGCCTCTCACATGAACTGCATCTAGCCCAGTCCCTACCAACTTCTTTCTTTCCCTCATAAGCAAAATTTCACAGTCCATAGTTCTTACTGCATTCAGATCTTTTAACTCTGACCAGAATAGTCCATCAAGCTGCACTTACAACATTTAAGAAATGCCTGGCATTTCTTAAATCAAGTTTCAAATCCTTCCATATTCCTCCTGCAAATCAGTTCCAAAAATCCAAAAGCCACAGAGTCAGGTTTCTAGCAGCAACAACCCCACTCCTCAGTACCAATTTTACTGTTGTAGTCAACTTGTGTTGCTGGCACAAAACACCCAGCCAAGCAACCTGTGGGAGAAAGGGGTTTATTTTAGCTTACAAACCCATATGGGAAGCCTCATGATAGCAGGGGAAACAGCGGCATGAGCAGAGGCTGGATGGCACATCCTGACCAACATGAGATGGACAACAGCAACAGTGTGTGCCAAATACTGGCAAGGGGAAGCTGGCTATAACACCCATAAGCCTGTGCCCAAGAACACAAATCCATCAAGCTTCTATTTCCAAAATGACCATCAACTGGGGATCAAGCATTCAGAACTCATTAAGTTTAAGGGGACACCTGAATCAAACAAAACCACACCCGATTACTCCCTCACACTTCTGCTGACCCCTGTTCTTTACCCTAACATGTTTCCTTCCTACTTTTATATCTTTTCTATTCTTTTTGTGGCCACTGAGTTTAATTAGGATTACTTATATAAACATGGGTGCAAGGTTACTTACAGGAGCATGGGCAATTTACCAGTGACTGTCCCACTGAAGATCATGACTCCCCCTCTCCTGGCAAAGACTGACTGACAATAGCTCCTCAGGGAGATAATGCGCTTTTATCCATGATGGGTGTTGAGGGGCTCAATCATGTGCAGATAACCACAGGTGTTGTGAGTTCACGGGGTCCATGGCAGTGTCACATCTGGAAGACAGCCTTCCACAGCATTCTACTCCTTTCCTCCGGCTCTTACATTCTTTCTGCCCCCTTCCATAATTTCCCCTGGGCCTGCAAGATTCAATTTTATGTATCAAAAAAATTCTTTAGACGTTATTTCAAGAATTATTTATCAACTATATTTTTTGTGCTGTGAAAAGTTAAATGGCTAATTTCTGCATGCTGAGAACAATTGGATCCACCCTCTCCCCAAGGTGAAATAGTCCACAGCAAAAACTAAAAACCAGTAATTTTACATTTGCATAGCAGTTGCTTTTCCAGCTTTCATTTCCTTTGAAAACAAATGCTTTCCTTGACCTAAGGAGAGGACAAATGGTTGCCCTACTGTCAAAATTGGGCTTGAATGTAACTCTTTAATCTTCACATTTGCAAATATTATAGATAACCATTATTAAACACATGCTGTGTGCTCTCGTCCCTTGAGGAATGGACAGCGTACTTCAACTCAGTTGAGTCGTCCCTGTCACCTCGGCTTCTAGCTCATCGGTGCTCAACAAGGAAGGGGGTATTGTGGGTTAGTTCAGGACATTGGGTGGCAGTTCTCTAAGGAAATTGTATCTCAGGGTTTTGTTTTCCTTGGAGCCATTTGGTTAGTAAGGAATAACCCATAACGCTATTTCAAGACTCAGAATGGCTTTTATTTAGAATTACAAAGCACCTAGGATATTGCACAGCCCAAAAACAGCAATTTCTCATGCCCTTGCAGAGACCCTGTATGTTACAGGTATAATTTTTTTCTGACTAACTGATGGCAGAAGTGTGTAACCCAGGCCATGGTGACCTCAGCAAGCCTGAGGACAGCTGTTGACAATGAGTCTGGGATACTAAGCATGCCACCACTTCTGAGTGGAAGAAAATAAATTAAATTTAATTAATGTCCTTTGAAAAAGCCAACAAACTGATTGAGATGCTCTCTGACTTATCAGGAAAGGATCATAAAAAAGAAAATACAAAAGAACAAGCATTCCATGGAGGAATCCCAATGATGGAATGAACATAGAAGGCTTCCCTCCCTACAACTAGCATGAAGAAAAGCACACATAAAAATGCCCCCAAAATAGCAATAAGAGATAATATAACAATGATTACTAAATGATAGCTGAAATGTCATTCTCGTGGAAAATATTAAATGTGTTTGGGGTTGTTACAGGATATGAAAAGTAGATCAACATATGTCAAAATCAGACAAATATGACAACAAAAGTCAAAACTATCAATAACTTACTAGATGAGGGGAGTCCACGTTACCAAAACAAAGAAAAGACACATGTTTAAAGAGCTTAGCTGCCCTGATTGGTCTATACTGTACCCCATAAATATGTACAATCTTTCCATGTCTGTGTTTAAAAGGATGAACGAGAGAGACTGTCACAGAGATGTAAACCATGGCAGACTGTGCTGGCTAAACTGTGGTGAGAGTCCCATTTATAGAGATTGTAGGAGGAGGGCTCCCAGAACCAATGGTGCCTCACAGGTCCTACAGATATCTGATGTCACTGCATGTAGATTCATTAACTGCCAAACTACTGTCATACAAATGAAAGTTTGTCTAGATGGACCCTTTACTGTTGCTACCATTATTATTATTGTTGCTTTGCCTGAATAATAACTCTGGGGAGAGCTGTGGTATTTCTCTGGCCAGACAATTTCAGCAGAGAGCAGCTCCAATGTGTACAATTAAAGGAAGATTTAGGAGCATCTATTCCACCCCTCAATTTCTTCTGGGCAATAGACACCTGGCTGTCATGCTCTAGGAAAAGGCAGAAGACAGGGCACTATTCCAAATAAAGAGAATAAGAAACAGCTCTTTACTACTATTCCTAAGGCCAATTTACTCACATATATCCTAATGAAAATAGGTTTTATATCTGTAAAACTTCTAGCATTACTTCTACCCTTCCTGCCAACATGATCATAATCTGCTCCCAGCACTCCAGTCCCCCCCAAGCCACCCCTCAACTGAATCCCTTCTTTCCAACTAGTCTCTATTTATTTTGATGTCATCATTTATTTCCCTCCTGTTATGCAGGTCTTGTGTAAGTAGCACAGCCACTGTGAGGTCATGAATATCAAGGCCACTTTGTGTTGGGATGACAGCACTGTACTCACTCCTCCCCTTGCTTTGGTTCTTACATTCTTTCCGCCACCTCTTCTGCTATGGACCCCGAGCTTTGGAGGGTGTGATAAAGAGGTCTCATTTAGTGCTGAGCACTAAACTGTACATGACCTTTTAAAATTGAGTCACAAAAGAGTTACTAAATCTAGCAAGGAATTGTTCCCAACACAGATATGCAGAGCTACCTGCAGGTCTTTGTTGGCAAAAAAGGAAGGCCATTTTCATGGCTGGCCCTGTTGCTCTTCGTTCCCTCTCCCTGCCCCCCAGGTCCCCAGAGCTTCTTGTCAATGTCTTCCCAATCTACAGATGACTCATCCAGTCCCCCCTTTCCATCTCATGGCTTTGGCATGGCTGCTTTCTACACCAGCTCTGAAGCCCTGAGTCACTTCTCTGGTCTAGGGACTATTGACATAGTTGATTGGTCATTTTTTCTCCCAGAACTCCCTCCCTCTGCCTTACTGCTATTCTTTCATTGGGTCTTCGCTTCCTCTGTCATTTCCCTGTAATATTTAGGAGTTCTCATTTCTTCTCTATTCTTTCCATGTTGTGCCCAGTGTTCACTTACTACGTCATCACTTCAGGATTGGCATGTTTTTGTTTGTCTGGTTTCCCCTCAAGGTCCTGCCCCTTCCTCTCGCTCATCTCATCACGTCATCAGCATCTCCCCTCCAGCTCAGTCCCTCTCGCTTGTATGTGAACTGTTCCCTCTGCTGGCACCCTTTGCTCTAGTGTCCTCTCATCTGCCTGACAGGTTCCCACGTCCCCCTAAGGGCTAACTGTACAGCTGGAGCTTTCCCTGCTTGCTGAGCACCGAGTGAGGCAGGCAGCGCTCATCCTCCCTGGGCCTATGCTGAAGGAGCTCCCAGAGGAATGGTGATCCACTGTATGAATCACAGCATCCCTTTCCCATTATCACGTGTGGAGGACTTTTCAGAAAATAAGGAAATCTCAAATCTCCAGGCTATGCTCCCCATGCAAGACCAAGGAAACTTAATGACAAACATTTTCTGAAGATGTCTACAACCTCGATGACCTTACACCCTCCTGGACACAGAAGGAGATTCCTTGTCTTGTTCTTATCTCCACACTACCCATCTGAAAAATAAGGAAAACATGACACTGATCCTCCAAAATGCAGATTTTGGAGTTAAATACTTGAACCAAGGAAACAACTTTGCAGCCATGTCTGGATGCGCTATCCACATGAGTTTGAAATGTCCTGAGCACCGAGCTACTAGCACACACTCACTGTCTGCCATAGCCACACACAATGCTTTCTTCTTTGGGCTTCCCCAGAAGTCCTGGTAGGAGGCCACCACATGCCATGATGAACTCCATGGTGTGTTTTCCTGTGGTTAGAGGAAAAGATCAAACGTCTGTGCCCAAGAGTGCCCGGGAGGAGAAAGACCTTTCTCTTTATTATGGAGCATCTCTACAGGGTTATCTGTTTTTAAATCTCTTTATTTGGGAGGAGAGAGAGAGAGAGAGAGAGAGAGAGAGAGAGAACAGGAACATGCACCAGGGCCTCTTGCTGCTGTAAAGGAATTCCAGATGAATGGACCACTTTATGCATCTGGCTTCAATTGAGTACTGGAGAATCTAACCCCAGGCTGTCAGGCTTTGCAAGCAAGCACCTTTAATTGCTGATCCATCTCTCCAGCTCTACATAATTATCTTTAGTGAGTTTTGTATTGGTGTAAAATCTTAGAAAACATTTTAATTTTTTTATTAATTAGGAGAAAGGTGCTAAAAGGACAAAAGAAGAAGCTACTGCTGGACGTGGTGGCTAACGCCTTTAATCCCAGCACTTGGAGCAGAGGTAGGAAGATGGCTGTAAATTCAAGGCCAGACTGAGACTACATAGTGAATTCTGGGTTAGCCTGGGCTAAAGTGAGACCCTACCTCAAAAACAAAACAAAATAAAAGAGGATATAGAAATGAGGTGTGGCTGAGCAGGACAGCACTTGCCTAGTATCTGTCAGGACTTGGGCTCTGTCCCCAGCATCACTGGATGAATGAATGAATGAATGAATGAGAGAGAGAGAGAGAAATGAGGGAAGGAAGGGGAGAGGAAGGGCAGGAAGGAATTAAGAAGGGAGGGAGGGAGAGAGGGAAGGAGGGAGAGTGGGAGGAGAGAGAAAAGATAGGGAGGGAGGAAGGGAGGAAGGGAGGGAGGGAATAAGGAGTTATTCAGGCTTCAAAACTAAAAACCAAAAACTTTTCATTATGATTCAAAATCTTAGCCCCTGAATACTTTCCTCAGGCTTCTTGCCCTCCTCCTATTTCCTGGGAATCTGTGTACTCAGACCAGGGCCACCTGTCTTTACAACTAGATAAGATTTACCATGGGGTGGGGGTGGGGCAGGGCAGGAAACCGATAGGCGCTATTGATTGCAATTAACTTGGCCACTGATTGCTGTGTGAATATGGGGAGCCACTGAGATTCCGCAAATGGGGTGGGACTCTGAAAGATTAATGACAGTTGTCAATAGGATGGAGGACTCCGGCCCAGAGGGTCACATAACTCCATTTTTCCCACTTTGAAAGTAAAATTATCAGGGAATCAGGGAGAGATATGATCAATGCTGCTGACCATATCCCCATCCCTAATCACCTTGGTTGAGCCCAGACAGCAAAACAAAGCTCCTTTTATTGACATTTAAAGTGCATGGCCTAGATGTCTTCTGCAATTAAATATAATTGCAAGATTCTGTTTGCTTCCTGCTTGTCCCTCTTCCTACAGGCTGGTGCTGATGAGGTGTGCGGCACTTCCTCCCTCTGCCTTCTGCAAAAGGGTTTTTTTCATGTAGATTTCTTAAACCTGAGAAGTAACTCTCATAGTCACCAGAGACCAGCTCCTGCGAAAGGTGCTCTGGGTCCTTTTCCTTCACATTCTGTGTGCGTGGCCAGGAGGCTAGGTCTGCAGTTAGGATCGATCGGATGGATGTCATTTCTCCTAGACATCAGGCCACACTCAGGAGCAGAAGATAACCTTGCATACCTCTTCCTCCAGGCTTCTTGGTCACTCTGAGTAACAAATCTCTTCCTATTGATCAGCTCTTATGAAAAGCTACCTGGGTAACATCATCTTTCTTTGAGGTGACTAAAGCGAAGGAGAAAAAATAGTGTGGTGACAGCAATGACAAACAAACAAACAAACAAAAATCCATGCTGCAAAACATAGACCCTGCACAAAGGAACCCAGCAGCAGGGTTCCTGGCAGATTGAATTCAGCTTAACGTCAGCTCATCCAAGCGCAAGCCTTTGTAACAGTGAATGGGACTTCCATGAAATCAATATGTTTTCTCGGGGACTTAGGATCCATCATAAATCATCATTTGCATGACATATTTGTGCTAATAAATCTACCTTGAGGAAAGGGAAAGAAAGGAGACTAGTTAACATTAAACCACCACCATCCTAAACTGTGGGGACAAGAGCAAAAAGCCTGGATTCCTAAGGACACACAAATTCATGCGGCTACAGCCAGGGTAGACGTGTTTGCTCCCTGGGTGGCTGTGGCTTATGTGTCAGCACAGCACAGAGGGTTCACCCTAGGGGACCGTGAAGATTGCTCATGGAAAGGGGAAAGTGAATGTGGAGCTGTAAAGGAGCCAATTGTGAGTTCATTTGTCTTGGATTCTTCTCAATTGCGTTTCCTAAAAGGACAAATGAAGGGCAAGTTTATTTAGTGGTTTGTGTAGGAAAAGAAGAGCAGATTACTCAACAAATGAAAAACATCCTTTGCCTCAAATGGAGGCTCAGTAAATAGGATCAGTTCTAAACACATTTTTGCTAGGTCAGTGGGGGCCCACATCGCTAGCTATAACACTCAAGACCCTGAGGCAGGAAGATGAGCTGTTCAAGGCCAACCTGGCCTTCAGAGTGAGACCATCTTTTAAATTTCAAGAAAGGAAAGCAAGGGCTGGGCTGAGGATGTAGTTCAGTTGTAGAGTGTTGCCTTGCATGGGCGAGGTCCTGTATTCTGTCCCTGGAACTAGAAAAATAAAACCCACAAGAGAAACCAGCTTCTGTGTAGATCTTTTTGCAGAATAAGAGGTATGCTCTCTGTAAAACATTCCCATCCGATGTGAATTATTGAGGATGCAAGTGAAAAAATAATACAGGTGAGAGAGCCAGGCTGACCAGCTCTAGAATTCTTACATTTGCGTTTCTTTCCATCATTCACACAGTGCGGGTTTCCTCACTGACACCTGTCACCGGGATGGCGCTATCCAGTCACGGGACTACCAAGAGGATGAATGAAGAGATTGGTGATGGGTGGGATGGGTAATTTTAGTCAGCAACGTGACTGGATTAGAGGATAGCCAGGGACCTAGTGAGGCGTTATTTCTAGATAGGTCTATGAGGATGTTTCCAGCAGAGAGTAGCATTTGAGTCCCTGGACGACAAAGGAAGATGCACCTGCCCTGAAGGTAGGAAACACCATGGAGTCAGCCTAGGATCCTGATGAAGCCAAAAGACAAGGAAAAGGAATGTCCTTCCCCTTCTTCTTCCCTCCTCTCTTCTCCTCTTCCCTCTCTCTTTTTCCTTCCCCTCTTCCAGTGTTCTCTCTCTCTCTCTCTCTCTCATTCTTTCTCCATCCCCACTTCCTTCCTCTCTTGCCCTTGGATGTCAGAACTGTAGGCTCCCTTCAGCTCACCATATCCCTCCCCCAGGATCTCAAACTGTGTCCCTCCCCCTTTCAGGCTTCCTTGGCTTTGGAGACCTTGAGACTTTGGCTGGGTCACACTGCCAGCTTCCATGAAATTCCAATTTGCAGTTAGTCGGGCGTAGGACTTCTTAGCCTCAATACCCACAAAAGCTAATCCCCCTAATAAATCCCTCTCTGGTTCACCTATCTATCTGCCTAGCTTCCTAGCTCCACTCTGTCTTCCACTGCTGCTGTCTCTCTGGAAAACCAAAATTCAGCATGTTACTTCAAAAACATACATAACAAACACTGCCAGTGCTTGGCTCAATAGGGCTCATTCTTCCTGTGTTTATAAAGCAGAGTTGAAAGGCCCTGAGAAATCACCTATTTCATTGCCTTCATTTTGCATATGGCTGAAAGATAAAATGGAAGACTTTAGAAAATGTTTAGGTAGAAGTTAATGGGGTGAGGAGAAGGATGATGGAATCTGAATTTTTAGTCACATTCAGCCCACATCCAAACTTGTTTTTTTTTTAAAAAAAAAAAGGTTGTTGATTGTTTCTGTGTACCAAAGAAAAAACTTGATTATAGCTGAACATTTGGAATATTCAAAAATAAATGTAGATAAAAATAGCAGAAATCATCGCAACACCTGCACCCAGAGACAAACATTGTTCCTTCTTCTGCATAGAGTGTGTATGCTGATTGCATATCAGTTTCTGCTGCTGTGTAGGGATGTGAATGACCTTCTTCACACATACTGAAGGAACCAAGCAAGCCACACTCTCCTTTTCGGATGATCAGTGTTCTGTTCTCCACCTCCTTCCCTAGGAGGACACGGCATCCCCAAAGAGTCAGACCCTCCTTTTCACATGGGAAAGCAAAAGCAGCTGTTCCCACATCTCCTTTCCCTCCAGACAGACAGAGAGCAAAGGCCACAGTCGGCTAAATGTACCACCAACTAGACATTGTGCTATATTTGGAATTAATAATGTTTTCAACCGAACTATTATTTTGTTATATGGTGGAAAATATGCATTGATACCATTACCCAAATGTTTAAATTATTTGGCCTTGTAAAAAGCCAGGCTTAAAATAAGAATATTTGGCAAGCAGGAGTCTCCTGATAAAAAGCATGTGTTGAAAAGAAAACAAAAGCGAAGTACATGTTTTCATCTGAGTCTGAGAGATGATGGTGTATCTCTAAGTCAAGCCCCTATCTTGCCAAGCTTAAAAAGAGTTGAGCCTGGCCGTAGTTCATTATAGGATAAGGTCATACAGTCATACAGAATCCTACCTTTTTACTTATGTGTGTAAGTACATGCGGATGATGGTACTGATGGTAGGCTGTGTGCCTGGGCAATGCATGCAGAAATCAGAGGACAACCTTGAAATGTGGGTCCTCTCCTTCCACATTGTTTGAGACAGGGTCTCTCTGGTTGTTGCTGTGAACACCAGAAAAACTGGCCTGTTAGCTTCAGGATTATTCACATTACCACCTCTCATTGCTGTGGACACATTGAAATTATAGACCTGTGTGTCACTTCTGTGTGTGGCTTGTTTTACATGGGTGCTAGAGATTTGAACTCCAGTCAGCAGGCTTGCAGAGCAACTGCTTTCGCCCCTGAGCTCGAATCATGTCATTTGTATGCTAGGCATGCATTCATGAAGATTTATGCAAGTATTCAATATGGAAACATGGATGTGTATCTTAGATAAAAATAGAAGTATGTACGGAGGCTACAGAGAACTCAACATTAAAACAAACTGCTAACACACCTGCCAAGGATCAGGAACTGTTGCAGAAGAGGGGCAGGAAGATCGTAAGAACCAGAGGGCAGGTAGAAATATCCTGAGGTATAGCCCCCCACCCCAGAGACTGAATAAGACCCTAAATACTTATAGTTAACACTGATAACCCTACCGAGGAGGGCTCTCAGGGAAATGGGGACCAGAGGAAAGGGAATATAAGCCTATATAACCTATGCAAATATAAATAAATAGATTTTATATCTGGATAAGATGTTTTAAATAATGTGTGATTCATAGTTGTGTATGAGTATGTGAGAGATTGACATTTGACCTGCCTATAGAATATGGCATTGACAAGTGATCAGAAGCACATGGAGGGCCATGCTGTGACCTCCCTAATCCATATCAAAACCCTAGTTTTAATGATTAGCTTCATTTTACACGTGGCAAAACATACTTAGAGAATTCAGCACAATTGTCCTCATTAGAAAATTAAAGTCCGCTCCATGTAAACCTAAAGACTCTTCTTTTTGTTTCTTGCATGTATATGTGTATATGGTGTGTGTGTGTGTGTGTTCCTATTTGTAGGTGCATGTGTGTGCAGGTGTGCATGCATGTTTGTGCACATGTTTATGAAGCCAAAGCTTGAAGTAAGGTGTCTTCCTCAGTCACTCTCCACCTTTAGATTTTTTTTAAAAAATTATTTATTTATTTATTTATTTATTTATTTATTTATTTATTTGAGAGAATATGGGTGTACCAGGCCCTCCTGCCATGAGAAAAAAAACCCTCCAGATTAATGTGCCACTTTGTGAGTCTGGCTTTACGTGGGTACTGGGGAATCGAACCCAGATCATCAGGCTTTGTAAGCAAGCACCTTTAACCACTGAGCTATCTCCTCAGACCCTACTTTAGTTTTTGAGTTGGGGCCTCTCACTAAATCTGAAGCTCACTGACTCAGTTTACATTAGCTAGTCAGCAAGCCCTTGAGATTCTCCTGTCTCTGCCTTCCAGATCTGGGATTATAGGAACTCACCTACCACTTCCTGCCTTTCTGTATTTGTACTGGAGATCTGGACTCAAGCCCTCATGCTTGTGTGGTGAACACTTTCCTGCAAAGTCATCTCCCCAGTCCCCATCATTCTTTTTCCTTTCCTTCACTGATTTTCCCCTTCAGCCTTCAGTGTCTTGAACAGTAGGCAGAATTCAATTAGGAGAGGAAAGGAGAGTCTGTAAACAGAAGATCTACCTGAAGAGGGCTGGGATGTAGGGAAGTCCACTGGACCCTCTGAGAAGTCCATTTTCACAACACTTCTTAGAACAACCTACAAACTCAAGAGTAGTGGAGAGAAAAGGGCTGTCACTTCTTTCTGCTAGCCATACTGTACCTAAGTATTTCTTCACCATCTAAGAGGATCATTCTTTAACACCACTGCCTCATGTTTACAAGATTATTCTCAGTATTTATCATGTAACATTAGTAATAACTATTTTCTTGATTCACCTATTCTTTAAAAAACCACCATCATTGAAATAGAATGAGCTTTCACTTTAGATATTCACTTTCAGTAAGAGACTTTGTGAGAAATAAAATTTCATTTATCAAGCAAGTTTGTATTCATTTAAATTTCATACACCAATGGAATGTCACACAGGATGATAGAGTCAAAGGAAGCCACAGTTTACTGCATCTTAGTCCTTGTGATGGTGTCTAAATTTGAGCCTGGATATGTTGTTAAGTACAGGAAGGAGCAGGATGAACGGAGAGCCTGGTCAGTGAACATGTGGATCCCACATGTGCAAAGACAGAGAGGGGTCCTCAGCTCTCCCCAGGGCTAACCATTGCTCTCATAGCCAACAACATCTGTCCTCAGCCCCAGCTTGCCCAATTTTTATCGTATGTCCTATTTGCCTACCATCTACCAAAATAAATAAATACTAAAAATGAAGTTGTTTGCAATTCACAACCCTGGACTAAACATGCCCCAAGTCTGGAATGGGTTCAATCTTTTGATATGCTCTTAACTATCAATCTCCTGGGGCCACGTGACATGCCCAAACCTCACAGCCAGGGTGCATGCAAAGGAAAGCAGCAACCTAGCTCCAATACGTATGCCCTTGGCCCTATGGAGCCATGCAGAAGCCTGTTGGGAGTCAAGAGAGCCACAGGTGACCACGGCCAGGCTCTGAAGTTACTATCCAGCAGGTGATGGAGGCAGAGTCAATACTAATGAAAGAGGAAAGGATCAGATCAGTGGAGACACAAAGAAAGGGAACCACCCTGAGGGGGCCCAAGTGACCATCCAGAACTTTTTAGAAGTAAACTAGTTAGTATTTCACCAATAAACAGAGAGGACTATTACTACAATACCCAGGGAGTGTTCTGAGCAATTGAAAACACTATTAAATGTGCTCCACTCTCTGTTAAGAGGTTTTACTCCTGTCTGACTTTCTGTGGTTTACTAGCCCCTCCAAGAAAAGCAATAAAGCTAGTGAGAGTCATGTTTGCTGAACAGTAAATGCCAATCGGAGGTACAGAATGGTTTTGTTCTAATTGGCATGTCTGCAGCTGCAGGGGCTTTCTCCCCATTTTGCCAGAAAGATAAACCCACGTGTGGTTTCTGAGTCCCCGGGGCAGCCCCAGCCCAAAGTGCAAACGGAGTGGTTCACGACGCTGCGTTGTGCTGATGATTTTTTCATTTCTGCATTCTCTGTATTTGCCAAAAGGCTTCCTTGCTTAATTAGGGAAACAGGTTTGGGGAATAAAATTGCATGGACCAACAGAAAATAATTGCATGTAAGATGCAGGGTTTTAGGAGAATTGTCTGCTCATGCCTCTCTGTGGCGTCTTACCTCCAGCAGCCCCCTGCCGCTATGTGTCCAGTGGGAAGAATATTTTACCAGACAGCGGGTAATTAAGATGTTTTCTGGCACCGAGAGAAGTTCTGCACAATTTTCCTAGTACAGTGCGTTTGAAAGTATGCCATGTGAGTTGCTGATCCCCCACAATCTTCCAGTAAACTTGAAACACAAGATAAAATTACAGAAAAAAAAATACCATTGCAGAGTGACAGAAAACCATGGAACTTAATCCTGTCATTTTACAGAAGGTGCAAACTGAGGCCACATAGATTAGTCAATGAGCCACGGGAGGAGGAACACAGGAGGGAAGAGGGTGAGGCTCCTGGCTCCCAAGTTCTGTTTCTCTATTTCACTGAACAATAAAACTGCTGCTATTGTACATTATAGCCATAATGTGTGTGTACGTGTATGTATGTGTATGTGTGTGCGTACTTTGTGTATATATAGATGTATATACATAAATGCATATATGTGTTTACCCATTATTATTTATAATATAACATGTGCTTTAACCTTCTCTAACCTATTTGTGCTCATAAAATCATAACATAGTATTAGTAGTAAATAATATATTGCCATAATATTAAATAGTCTGGCAAGAAATTCAAAGCATCTTAAAAGCCGAGAACCAAAATAGAGAAAGAGAAATGGAGACTATGAAACCATTTCAGTCATCCATGTGTTTATTTATTCAACAAACACAGACCTTTCATTGGTCTCCAGTTTGCTGACCATAAGATAACAGCAAATAAAACAGTGCTAAGCCCATGTTTAAGCAGGGAAACACAACACAAAACCTAAGTGGTGTAAGGGACAGGCACATGATGATGGCGTCCACAAAGTGCTGCAGCTGCTGAGAGGAGAGCAGCTGCTGACGACATCGTGTTGGGAACATGCACTGGACACATAGCTCTTGCCAGACACTCAGCCTGGAAGGGCCTCTGCCCTCACTCAGAGGGAGAGAACTGAAACCGATGGTGCCAGGCTTCTGCCCAGGAGAGGCAGGAGTTCAAGCGAGTCCAGAAAGGCTGCTGTGTGAGAGAAGGCTGGAATAATATGAAGGAAAGAAGGACATTCCTGTAGCTTCTCCAAGAAGTAAAATGGGTAAATGGACCCACCCTCCACTCTATCTATTTTTCCCACCCAGATTCTTGGATCACAGGATCAGAAGGACTGACCAGCTCTCAGGTCCCTCAGCTCTCACACTAGAAATCGAAGATCTTCCTAAAGATGCTGAGATGATTCCAAGGCTTGTGGACTCCCACCCTTCCAGCGTTTCCTGGGTGGTCACTCTCCCTGTTCACCTTCTCTTGTCCCTGATGATGTTTCTAAACTCCAACAGCCCTAGAGAAGCCACAATGCTTCCAGAAGCCTGCTTCTAACATAGGCAAGTTGGCACACACTCAGCAGCGAAGGAACAGAAGTTCACATCCAGTTTTGATTAGAGTCTGGGCCACAAGAGAACCTAACCTGCTCCCAGGGCTGCTGGGTCCTGTCCTGGCCCTGCCAGGGTCACATTGCTGATGAGATGGCTGAGGCTCAGCCTGGTTCTGCCCTTCCCATCAGCTCTCTTCTTCCTTTAACCTGTGTGGGTCACTCACCCATGAGACCAAAGAAGTACTATTTGGCATTCTGATACTTTGAGGAACCTTTGCCTCTCTATATTCTTTGGTTGTGAATCATAATGACCCATGAGCCTGGTGAAGGCCACTGAGCTAGGCTCAAGTCATGCCTAACCCAGATGGCTCACTCTGGGCCTAGAATGCCAGACCTGGCTATAACACTCAGCTAAAGTTCAACCCCAAATAGCAGTTACCTTCCTATTGCTGGAAGAAAACACCCACCGAGAAACAGCATATGGAAGAAAGGGTTTATTTCAGCTGATAGTTTGGACGAGAAGATTCATTGTGGCTGAGAAAGCATGGCCTGAGCAGGAAGCAGGCTCATATCATCACGTATCAGCAGGAAAGAAGTAGTGAGCATGCTAAGCTATGAACACTCAATGATGCTGGATGAATAGACCTCAAGGCCTACGGCCCAGCAACACACCACCTCCAAGGTTCACCTCTCCTAGGCTCCAATAGCTGGGGATCAAGCACGAGGCTTAATCACAAACACATGAGGTTATGTGGGACATTTTACACTCAAACCTCCCCAACCCCTTTAGCTCAGGCTGTATTCTTCACCTCCAGAAGACATCACCCCTACTTCTGCTAGCTCTTCCTACTTCGCCCTCCTCCATGTCTCTTGGTCCCTGAAAAAAACCCTTTGTGAATTTGTTTCTTCTCTAAAAATCCCTCTGAAGATGCAAGCCCCCCAGGACCAAATTCCCCCAGAATCCTTCCTACAGCAGGCACTCCCCAGAGACCTGCCCTTGGGGAACACTACTGCAATGATGGACAGACAGAATGCCAGACTACAAACACCTGCAGCTTACACACAGCTCGAGAGCTCGTAGGTGACCTTTGAGGACACTGTCTCAGCAGCAAAAGAGCAACCTTGTCAGCTAGACGGTTTGGCTCACCCTCTCCAAGCCATGAGTTAAGTGTTTGACAGTGCCATGGCCTGAACTTGGGTCTTCTAAATCCTTAGCTTAGGATTCACTCAGTCCAGAAATCCTTTCTAGATGGCATTCCAGAGTGGGACAGTTAACCAGTGGTGGGGAGGGGGCGGTCCTCTGGGCCAGATGTGCATGCTGAGAGCATTCCCACTCCAGACCCTCCAAAAGCAGATCCGAATTGGTGTGCCTCACACCACTGGGGATCAGTGAGAGTCCCCAGAACGCAGCCGGACTAACACTCAGGCTACACAAGATAAAAGGAGGTGTTATTTGAAATAAAGAGTGGCTTCTGATAGCACCCCGGTTGTGTGTTTATCACCATCTTACACACCACTTCCTCTGAACAGGGAACATCAGGATTTGAGGTTGGGAAAGCTCACAACCAACATTGCTAAGACATGTTTTGGGTTGTTTTCATTTCCTCCATAAATCCTCCATTGTCAAATCTGCAGTTCCAGTATGACTGCTTCCTGCATCGGAACAGCTTCCCACCAGTGCTTACCATATGCCTTTCACAACCATTTCTGGATCCAACGGAACGTGGGTGGCAAGTTATTAAAAGAAAAAAGTCTCAGCATTACTTTGACTTTTACCTTTGCCGGTTTCACATAAATTGCCTCCGTCCTTTGCAAGCGGAAGGTTAAGTCTTTGTAGCAAGCTAAGATAAGAGGACTTAATATAGATTATTCAGCATTTTAATTTATAGCATGATTGGCTGGGATGAAAGGATGTGTATTTTCTGTCTGGGCTTCTTTCATCCTGGGACACCCTAAGATACAAGATGTTACATCTCAATTGGGTTTTTCTCTTAAAGCCTGTTAATAAATTTTTAAGAAGTCATGGTATATGAGCTCCTATGGTCTTTTTATGGCTAACTGTAAAAGATTTTAGTTGTCTCTTCAATCTTCTTCCTGCTCTTTCCACTTCGAATTTTAAGGTTTCAAAGTTACTCTCAGAGCCGAAGGAAAACATAGTTAAGTCAGGGATGAAAGAAAGGGAGAGTTGGAGCCTGTAAATATAAGGGGATGGCAGAGTGAGGCAGGCAGGGCTGTCTCTGTTTGTATCTTCATTTTCTAGAATGATGAATGAAGACAGTGCCCTGCACTCACCGCCCGCTTCTAGTGAGAAGCAGGCAAACTCACACACTTTCTCAGGAAGCTTCATTCACATGTTGCCTTAGGGAGTCAGTGGAGTGTGTCCTGGCAGCAGGGTGTTTGTGTGTGTGTGTGTGTGTGTGTGTGTGTGTGTGTGTGTGTGTGTGTGTGAGAGAGAGAGAGAGAGAGAGACTGTGGTCCACTGTCATCAAGCTGCTCTAAACCTGTTACCTCTGTCTCTGCATGGTACACAGACTGTAAACTGTACAACAAAAAGAAAATATCAGTCATCACCAAAGACAGCTCTCTCCAGCAGGGACAGCACCCCAGGATGGCATACAAGATAATACCCAGCAGAAGTCCTCCATCTCCACCTATGCTTAGCATCCACACAAGTGCCAATAGGTCATTCGGAGAAGCTGAGCAGGAGCCCTGCCATCTCGAGCATCAGGTAGGAGTCCTGTCTGGAGGCTTGTCCTGGTGCAGAGCTCACAGGCACTGCGACTCCATCTGTAAGTCAGAGCTCTTCAGAAAGATCACACATGATGAGTAGTTTTGACTCAAGGATTTGCCTGTCCTTGTGAAACCCTTAGGTGTGAATGTGAACAGAAGTTACACAGGTCTTTGGGTAGATCACTCTACAGCAGCGAGAACAAGATGGGGACACTTACCTGGCCTGTTGCAGAAGCACCTGAGGCTGGACTTCAGTGCTTTCCCACCAGGCTGCACCTCTTCCCATTCCTGAACACACTGGATCTGTACATAGCTGCAGGTCTCTCCTTTCCCCACGTCTTGTTGCTTCTTCTCTATGGAACGAACTTCAGGACATCTTTTGACATGTTTAGCAAATGCTCAAATTTCTTTCAACTGAATAATTTATTTCCTTCACCTGGATTGCCCTCTGAGCTTGCTGGTTCCACAAGAAAAGGAAATTTTCACTTTGCTTGAGCATTGCTGTTTTAACAAAAAGAGTGAGAACCAAAGTATTGTGTGTCCCTGTCATGTCCACAGGGTAAGGAGTCTACTTTCCTACCTCGGCATGGCCCAAGTTAGAAACAGTTTTTTGTGTCATTTTCCCTCTTAACTTGTGCCTGATTTCACAGTGCAATTAAAATGGCTTAGAGGGACTGGAGAGATGGCTCAATCTGTAAAGTGTTTGTGCTATACAAACTTGAAGACTTGTCTTCAGATCCCCAGCACAGACATAAAACCAAAAGTGAGGTGGCAGCATGTACCTGCAATTCCAGGGGAGGCAGAGGCAGGCTCTGATGGTTCGCTTGTCTAGCTGGATTGATAGTCTCCAGGCTCAGTGAGAGACTCTGCCTCACATAACAAGGGAGAAAGAGACTGAAGAAGACACCAGATATCAGCTGCCACATTCCTATGCACACGTGTGCACATGTGCCATGCACATACGAACACACAAACGAAATGACTGAACACTTCTTTCCATCTCTTTCCACAAAGCATGATACCAAATATTCACTTTTCAAGGAGGATCATGGCTGGACCTGGCTCTGCCCTTTCCCTCCTGCCTGGGCTCCTTTAGAGCAGCCCAAGATGACCCTGTGTGGAAGTTCCTATGCTCCAGGATGCTCACTCAGGACCTCACACGGGGAGGCAGAGAAAGGTGAATCTCTTCACGTCCCTCTGGCTAAAGAGCACTGCTCCTCTCTGGCTACCCTCACATCGCCCTATGACTGCTGCTGTTCAGAGCCAGGAGGTTTCATCCTTCAATAGCCCTCATAAGGAGGGTAAGATCGAGTGGGTTGATGGGATTCCAGCCTCACCAGGATCCCATGAGCTCCCTCCCCACATGGACACCAGCCCCGGAGTTACCTCCACCTGAAAGTCCCAGATCTTGGATGGTTTCTCTTACCTTGAGCTGTCTGCTCCAGCCAGTTCCTCAGCATCGGAGCAACAAGAGGTCTTCCTCCTCCGAAGTCCAGTGAGTTACATTCTGATAGTGATGAAAGATTTGGAGGTTCAGGAGGGGTATCCCAGACTTGTGAACCCACTTTTTGGGGTCCTTATCCTATTTTTAAACAAAGAATTATTAAAATCAGACTGACTTCCAAAGGATAAAGTCTAAGAGTTTATTTATGGAGAAATCATAATTCATGACATTTACTGAAGGAAACTGATATCTAGGAAAAGGCTGGAACACTTACTTCCACACCTACGTGGAAGACACAATCATGAAGGTCGTGCAAAAAGATTTAGAGGAAACATTCACACCCTGGTGAGGGAGTCATGCATAAAAGCATTAGCCGGGCTGGAGAGATGGCTCAGCAGTTAAGGCACTTGCCTCCAGTGCCTAAGGCCCCAGGTTCAATTCCCCAGGTCCCACATAAACCAGACCCACAAGGTGGTGGCCCTGGTGCTCTCTCTCTCTCTCTCTCTCTCTCTCTCTCTCTCTGTGTGTGTGTGTGTGTGTGTGTGTGTGTGTTTGAAAATGAATAAATAAAATATTTAAAAAATAAAGCATCAGCCCTGTGCCTCCATGGAGGAGAAAGTCACGAGATTATGTAGGATGACTGAGGGGAAGCGACGAAGCAGAGACAGAGAGATTCAGGCGAGAAATGAATAATAAAGCCAAGAGAGTTCTCAATCACACATGTAATCAAAGTGAGAAGTTACCCCAACACATAACACGGATGGCAAGCAGAAAACCACCCAGGCCGAGAAGAGTTCTGCCTCCAGCCAGGGTCGGAAGGAAAGGCTCTTCTATGTGTGAGGCTGGACCCCAGGGCAACCGCCTTTATAAGGATCAGCCAGCCAATCAGGGTGATCGTCTTCATCAAAGACTGAGATGTGGAAGCAGAGGCCGGATTGGTTCAGACTCAAGGGACCAGGGGTCAGAGGCCAGGGACCAAGATCTGATTGGTTCGTGAACTCAGGGGGCTGGCTCACCCAGGAGGGACTGAGCTGGGGAAGAAGCCGGAAGTTCCTGCTGGGCTTGTCACTGGCAGCCATCTTGGATGAGAAAGGGTCCTGTGCAAGTTTCACACTTGGGCTTCTCTGTCCCTGATGTGTGTGAGAGACAGAGAGACAGAGAGACAGAGAGAGACAGAGAGAGATCCTTTACTCCCATTTCTCCTTCAGCAGAGCAGTTCACATTTTACCACAGCACGTGACTCTCCCACTCACTTCCCACAGTGACTGAGCACAGTCACCTAAGGAAAATCTGTCCTCCATGCAGAGAAACGGAGTGGGACTATGTCCTGTGTTAGGGTGACAGGGGAGATAAATCATTGGGAAGAAGAGTTGATTATCTAACAGTTCCTAGGAGGGTGTGTGTATGGGTGTGTCAGGGCCTCGCATGTGCCGCCTTTACATCTGGCTTTACATGAGGATTTACAAATTGAACCTGGGCCAGCAAGTTTTGCAAGCAAGCACCTTTAGCCACTGAGCAATCTTGACAGTCCCTATTGGGTTTTTTGCATGTGTATGTGGTGTGTACGCATGTTCACGTGCGTGTGGTTGCCGCATGTGTGTTGACCTGCATGGGGAGATCAGAGATTGATGTAGGGTACCTTCCTTAATCACTTCCCTCTTTTTCTTTGAGACAGAGTTTTTCACTAAACCTAGCTAGAGCTTACTGATTCAGTTAGACTAGCTTAGGTGCACGCTCTAGGAATTCTTTCTCTGTCTCCCAGGTGCTGGGATGATAGGAACACCACTATCCTGACTTTTACATGGGTGTGGGACACCCAAATTCAAATTCTCAAGTTTGCATGGCAGGCATGGTACCCCTTGAGCTATCTTCAGAGCCCT